>JABUQX010009075.1:20000-34381 GCA_015478945.1 Trachelipus rathkii
ACCACTCTTCGCGTTATAGCCATACTGTATTCCCTCCTAAACTGTTATTAATCGTATCAGCATTCTCGTCAAAGTTCTTGCATAAATTTGGCACCCGCAGCGAAGAGATAATGTCAGTTTCGCCTGTTCAAGATGTCTTTCTATACAGGCAAAAGGGAATACGTTTCTTCTAGATAATTACTCTGGGAGTCCGCATTAGGCTAAGGATTTCGCAATCGTTTATCAAGGTTTGCATGTCATCGACACTGTTCTTACTCTGATTTCTTCTACGGAATGATTATTGCTCTTGGTGGGAGATGTTCCCTAGAAATGTGCAAGAACATTTCCTTCTACCCCAAGGGTGATCTCCTTCTTTGGTATCGATCGAGGAGTAGCATTTCAATACTCTTTACGTCCATATTACAGGATGAAGGCCTAACTAACAACCTTCCGGTTTATCTCGCTGCTTTTGATCTAACATGTCACTTCACTTCCTGACTAGGGGGACGCTGCCATGTCAGTGAAGTAAATACGTTGTTCAAACGCTTCCCAGGACTACATACATACTCACTAAATACATACTTGCCCATACTTTTCTTCTCTATCCCTGAACGTCCTTTCTGTCATTAAATGCAAACAATTCTCAAACACAAAACATTTCATCCTGTTTCCTATCTTGTCTCTTGATCCCAAAGTCTCGTCTACGTCTTTCGCTTAGGTCTCATCATTTAGTGTAATACTACTTCCGACGGCACAATTGCGCTTTAATCATCCGCTATAACTGATTTCGCATCAACGCTTATCACTACAAAGAATGCTCAGAAGGCTCTCACGTTTAGCCAAATTTATTAAAACATTAGATAAATGAAGCATTGATATTGAAACATTGGTAATAACAAATCAGTCTATGACATTCTCCTAAGGTACACTAAAGAATACACTTAGAAATCGTTTTCAAGAGTCCCTTCCCCTTAATAAAAAACGAAATAAAATAATATCTCATTTTGCATGTAAGCTTCGAAACACTCGAGTGAAGTTGACCCCTCTGCCGCTGCACCATTTAATTGCGCTTGCTCAGTAACTATATTCCTTGCCCTCGTCCTTGCCGACTGGTGTTTAGGATTCGACCACAAATGTTCAGATCTAGCCTTGTAAATCGTTTCATTCTCGGGAAGAGCGACCTCTAAGTCTTCTACTACATTTCCCGCTTTATTTCCTACCTTTTCATCTTCCTCTCGCAGACTGAACACAGGGTGTTGGTAAGTATCATCCTCTTCTGACTCATGCTCCAAATCAGATTCGTCCACTTTTTGGTCCATATCCGAGTCGCTACTAGAATCAGCTAGCCGACTAATCAATTCGTCTGAGCTGATTTTCCTCCTTTCTGTAAGCGACCTCCGCGCTTAAGAAGAGGCAGCACGTTGAAAGCTCTCACCAGATGTCTATCGGTTGTGGCTGTCAACATTCTCCTGATGCTTGATTGTCTAAGTTTCCGTTCTTGTGAATTGAAAGAAAAGGTTTCATTCAAATTACCTATCTGTATAGAGAAGTGACGACACAATATGAGACGGCATTTTGCCGTGTAAAGATATGTTCATCTATCAACACTTACGTAACTTGATCGGGTAAATCATATTGTTTGATGAACTAGGAAGACCCTTTTGGAAGTGGATGGGTGATCCATATCTTGGACTTGTAGACACGAGTCGGTCCGGGCGTAATTATATTAGAACGTTAATCTGTTTTTGTCCAAACTGTGCTATATCAAAAAAAACACTTTGCAGCGTGCCTTCAAAGATTTCTGCATTTTCTTACGTTTAACGTCTGCCGGCAAGGTGGATACGGGTAAAAACATCTATCGTCAGCCCCATAGGGGACAGAAATGGTCTTCACATTCCTTCGACTTCACCCATCTCCCCGATTCCCACTTAGCTTGGAATGTGCGCTTGCGAATCACCTGATGGACCTTCGCCGAGCTCTGTATAGTCTGATGGCGGAAGATGCTGCTGGGATGAGACCACTATCCCACCATTATGAACAAGTAACATGGAGCAGGGCTGGATATCTTCGACGGAGGACATTGCCGGCGCTTTCCCTCGGGCGCTTTATAAAACGAAATAAAACATTTTATTATAAAAATTATCTATAAAATTTATTTCAGAATCTATAATGAATTTTCTCAAAAATAATATACATTACCAGGTAAATTAAAGCAGAAAATAAACTCTCAATATTCACTTCCATTACTATTACTATTATCATATCTTATTACTCAGATCAAACTTATTCAGTACAATCGAACTTATCTTCATACAAGCGCCCCGCGAATGTCGCATACCATTTTGTAAACTCTTTTTTCTCATCATTATTTATCTTCACTGATATATATCATTATCTAAAACAATTCCCATTTATAGCTTTACTCTATTCAACTATCATCTATTGTCATTACTACAGTCTCATTACCTATCATTCCATATGGAGCTATTAATTATTAATACCACATGTTTACTCTTTTTAATATGTGGTTTTCTGAAACATTGTATGCCATAAATTCCCTATTTATCATAAATCGTATAATTATATTGTTACATGCAGCCTAGTCATCAGTATTTCACCCATATTCCCTTCCACTTTACATAATATATATAAACATGTAATTGGAAGATACAAAAAACTATCTGCATTGTTAATAACCACAGCAGCCAATCTGGAGAGTCCAACTTTTGAGACTAGACGATTCTGATATCAGAGTGGCACAATCATCTTTATTATTATCATATAAAATTTTCTTTTTATTACATCAATGCTAGAGAAGGAGCTTTTTTGTTATTTATTATGAACTTATCTTTTGCAATGGTTTCAAACTTCTGTTGCTTCACAATAACTTTTCAAATTTTGGTAAAAATTATTATTAAAATTGATTTGTCTAATTTTATAAATCTCAAAATTTCATAGTAAAAGTGCGAAATTAAATATTAAGTAATTAATTATCAAAAGGTTCTTCTTTATTGAAGCTTGATTCTTCCAAGCTAAACTATTTCATGATTTCCTGAAATCCAAGATTTTTTTTGAAATTGTAATTTATTTTTATTAAATTCCGTTTTATTTCCACTTTTTCGAAATGTTTCCCATCTGTTTTCTTTGTTTTTAACACTTCTTCTTTTTACATTTTAATATCCAACACACGCAATATCGTCAAAGAAGTCGGCGTGATATACTCTTCTTATACTCCGGACGCCTGCTTCTTCGTTAATTCTTGGGTTGTGCGACCGGCATTGGCATTTATCCGTTTGTTCTAAATTGTGCTAAATATACAATTGCCATTACGCACACTCCGAGCGATAGTTCTGCTTCTTTGTTGCCTAAAGTCAGGCACCTCTTGCTTTTGCGACATGACATTTTGTTGCAGTCTATATAAGGCCGCTTATTGGCGTGTCATTTTTTTGTTATTCTTACTAAAATTTTTAATTATTAATACAAAATCTATAGCAATTATATAGCAAAGTTATAACTTCCACCAATGTGTTTCTTACTCGTCATTTAAATTTTTCTTTTTAAGTCTTTCTTCCCTTACTTCTTGAACCAATCAGTTCATTTACTATATGATTGTATACATCCTTCGGGTTTTTAGAAAACAATTTTTAAAACTTAATCCAGAAAAGCTGAAATTTTGAAATATTCTTCTGTTTCTATAATTATTACTTTAAAAATCGTACTATTATCACGTTAACATCCATTTGGCAAGACTGCTTGATAGGGGTGTATTTGTTTGCTAGACTTATGTTTATCATTTAATTGAATCGCCACAAATCCATTATGTTACGTGTATCAAATGCATGATCTCTTTAATCTTAATATTGATTATTTTTGGGGTCTCACTGCGGCCCTTGCCGCTATTACCGAGGATGCGACAGGCGGTTAGGCACCAAATTTCCTCATCGCAAGAATCAGTCGGAGGAGGATGTCTCCGGAAACCCAACTAGTTCCTTGCTCTTTGCTGGTATTATGGGATGTCCAGCGGGGGTTCTACAAAAATAGGCCCCCGTGCCTCTTACCTCATATTTTACGGGGTATGAATGAAAACGTTCCCCCACACATTATAGTTCCCATGGTTCTTAACCGGCCTTCGAGCCCCTACCTTCTGTGTGCCTTTAATATTATATATATACTATAAATAAATTATATATAGTCAATATATAATATATAATTATATATATATATATATATATATATATATTAATAATTTTGTGCACCGTGAGAGAAGATTATAGTACGATTTAGACCTCTTTTCAATCCGCGTTATTTAACAAGGGTAATTTTAAAACTTTTAAGATCAAATTTAGTATTTCATCCTTACTCTTCCATTTTATTTTATAACCTTTGTGGCCGGATGACAATAGTTTACTGAATCTCCCTCCCACACCAATTCTTCACACCTATACTTCAGTTACATATGAACTGTTTTCAGAGATCGAGTCCCACTCGGACAAATGTTTTGTATCCCTAAGAATTCTTTTCATGCATACCATAACATATACACTACATTATAGGGTTAAAATTACTTATTTGGCCTTCTAGGACCAATTACAATGGATTTCTTTATTACATTAATTATACTTAAACAGTAATATTTTACATATACTTCTACTTAAAATTTTAATCGCTCTGAATAGGGCTTAGACCTCGGTCTGATTCAAACTCAATGTAATGTGATTGCCTTTTACTTAGCATTAATAGTCTTTCTTCTAAAAGATGACATACAATTGTATGGCTAAATACACTAAACGTTGGCGCGTCCTGTCAATCCTTAAAATATTTGTATGATCTATGAAATGATATAAGAATCTAAAAACCGGTTTTCTGGCGATTTATCAATTACTAATTCGACTTGCTGTAAATTAAATTTCCACACTCTTCATTTGAGATGCCATCTTTCTTGTTGACTGGTCGAGGAAGCTCATCTCTAGTTTTATAATTATTTTTGAGTGATTAATTTTCTGAATCTTCCTTCCTACTGCTAGTATTAAATATTTAAATATTTACACTTTGTTTTATTTTCTCATATATATTATATAGTATATATATAATCTATATTATCATAATATATATACAAACTGCCCTATAATATATATATATATATATATATATATATATATATATATATATATATATTATAATATAATATATATATATCTATATAATATATATACTACCTTTATATATATTATGTAACGCATTTTTTGGTTTATAAACCATTGTATAACTTTTAGAGTTTTCTGCTGTTCACAACCACTACCTATGGGAAGTGTACATAAAGCTTTAAAGCATTGGCTAACATCCCGAAAGAAGTTAGTAAACGAGATAAACAATAATATTTACCGATTATTTCTACTTATTTTGGGAATAAATCGCTCTGGAAGAGATGTTACATACTAAACTATTAAAATCTACTACTCTGAGAGCTCTTGTTTAATTTTGAGTTAATGAATATGAAAATGGCGTAATGCCGCTATTCCGATAGAGAGAAAACACTATGTGGACTAGTTTTTCAAACTTTGAAATTCTTGAAACTCTTGGAGCAATTAGCTTTTGGTCGGTAAAACTCAGAATCTTCTTCATTGGCAATTTTTTAAATACAGCAACATATTTTAACCCATCTTAAATTCTCCTTGCAAAAGGTAGTTTCATTCACTTATGACAAAATTATACTCCCTTACTATTTCCAGCTGCATTTATTTTATTTGTATGGCGTTGTCTTTCTAAAATCATCATTACTGAATTTTCTTGAAGGTAGCCTTCTTAACACTCTGAGTCCCATATTAATTCAGCACCATTGTTTAAAAATTAGTTCAAAACAAAGAGGGCATAACGACACTGGACCTCTCACGCTGGGTGGCTCGCTATGAAGCAGTTATTAATATAGGCCCGACTGGCATCCTCTTTTAACGGCATCAATAGCTCATTCTTTTTTTCTGACAGACATTCAACATGGTCACTTCCATCACTTTGATCACTTCACTTTTCCCAGGTTTCAAGTTGTTTAGGACGAGAAACCAGAGAGAGAAAAACAAAGGAAAATGGCGATATTGGTAAGTGGTCATCCTCTCACTGACAAAACCGTCAACAGTAAGTCATTCTGTCATTACGCATACCAAGTGTTCCTTCTTACCTTTTTAAGTTTTATCATCGTCATATATATGCAAAGATACCTACCACCCAGGCTTCTTTCAATAAGGTTAGGAGAAAGTCATCCACTGACAAGTTCTAGTATTTGGTTTCGGAACGATCCCCCAACTAATTAAATTGTATTTTGGCTGAATCATCTCACATCGACACAGCCTTATGTTTGCCTCCTATTTGGAACTAAACCCATTCAACTTATATAACCTTTAATATGTGTACCATCAACACTCCACAGCAACCAAACACAATCCCTAGTCTATTTTTCAACTAAATTTGAATGCTTGTTCAGTGCATCATATCATTAAAAATTAGTTTTTGTTCCGATATAAGGATTACTTTTCCAATAATACAAAAAATAATTTATAATTCATTTTATTTATAATAATAATAATAATAATAATAATAATAATAATAATAATAATAATAATAATAATAATAATAATAATAATAGTAAATATACTAATAATATCGCTAACCTATCAGAAACAATAATCTAAATCCTAATAATAATAATAATAATAATCATAATAATAATAATAAATGACAACACGTTGTTGCACGTGCATAACCTGTTTACAAAAACATTGACTGATGTTATATAGATATATATATATATATATATATATATATATATATATATATATATATATATATATATATATATATATATATATATATATATATATATTGTAAAAGTTTATATATATACTGATATTGATATTTTTTAAAAGTTTTTACCTAGAGGAGAAATATGCCCACTGGAAATTCGGACAGCACTAATCTTCCTTCCGCAAAAAGGATGGTGTCGTTAACATGGCTCTCTGTGACTCCGTGAGCACGTGGAGTATTTTTCCCTTCTCCTGATGGAGGTGAATCCCTTCGATTTTCCCTCTATTTATTTAGCTCTCTGAAGGATCACAACTGGGGGTGGCTGCTGAGGAATATGTTAAATAATTATTAAAGGGGATTCTTTACTTCTGGAACCTGGTCTATTTCACTATGGAAGTTGACAACTCACCTCCTTGATGAACCTTTCTATAACATGTTTTTTTCTTTGTATTTAAGACAACTTACAAGAGCCACACTCTTAAAATAAACGAAGAAAAATATATTTTTTTTTTTTAACGAAATTCTTGATTAAGGTAGAAATATATTTTTATGTATATGGTTATTGTGGGGTTATTTTATTTATTTTTATTTACAAAAATTTTCCTTCCTACTAATAATGTACCTTATGGATGGCCATCCAAAAAAACAAAAAATTATACCCAATAATAAAAATAATAATAATAATAATAATAATAATAATAATGCTCTTATTACTCAGATATAAAGACGTGTTTATTGGTGGACTCTAGATCATACCTTGGGTAATGCCATAATCGTTATTTAGGTAGGTCACTATTGAGGTTGTTAGAGGTTAGGATGGGGTTGCTGCAGCTTCAGAAGCTCGGCAATCCCAGGGAAATTTAGCAAAAGTAATAAAAAGGGGAATGACTTCTGCTCGTTGAAGTTCTCCTCTTCCTCCAATGTTGTATAATTCAGCAACAGAACCTTAAGAAGAAAGCAACATTACTACTCAACATCCTTCTCCATCTCCTTCTTGAAAGATTAAAATATTTGTAAAACAGTTGACTTACCCTATGTTGAGGGTCCTCTTGTCTTTTCTTCAACTTCTTTCTTATTCTTGCTATTAACCCTTGGTTTGAGTAATTTTACCTTTTCCTCAATAGTATTTTCTTTATTTGATTTATGGTGTATTAATTTCTACTCAAAAATTCTCTATTGTTGTTATGCTGTTTTCTTTTCTTCACTTCACTCTTCACTATAAGGTAGTCACACAATTTCACTTTTGATTGTTTTTTTAAGTCTTTTAAGTTTACCACAGCTTTTAAATAATGACTAGTACGTGTTGTAAGAGAAATCACGACACATTCTGTCTATTATCGTTTTTTATTGTAAGACCCCATTTGACTTCCTAAATTAATGTCAAAATCTTACATGATGTAATGTACAGTGACCTACTGAAAAGTACCAACCTTAGAAAATATTGGGTCAAAATTTTTGATATGAAAATAATAAAGACTTGAGAAGATTATAGCTCAACGTGCTGCTCTTGATTAACTTTTTTACCACATGGGGGGCAAACAGTTTTATTAAATTTAATTTAGAAATGATACGACATGGACCTAAAGAGATCCAACATTTCAGAATATATTTCCTTTTTGTACGACTTCCAAAGTAGGTCCTTGAAATTAAGTAACCGTTTTAACCTTTTTACTGAGGTACGCAACCATCTATTATTGATCACAGAATGTAGTACAGTACCCTACAGAAGAGAAAACACATGTCTGTATATTCTACGTTTTCTTTTTCTAAAGATCTAATATACGTATAGAAATTTATGTTCAACTACTACGCTAAGGACAATATAACCTACTGAAAATTTACAGAACCTATATGGGTCTAAAAATTTTGAATTGCAAAATATGAAAATTGAGAATATAGCATCAACCGTGTGATTTTTCGTAACTTTATTACCTGTGGGGCAACAGTTTTAATTTCTATTTAGAAATGTACGTGACAGTGACCTATTGAAGAAATTTAACATATCAGAGTATTTATTACCTTTTTGTACGACTCAAAGTAGGTCTGAAAAAACTTAAGTAAACCCTTTTAACTTTATTTGAGGGGCAGAAAACAACAATTATATTGATCCACAGAATGAGTTGAACCTTACGGAGATAAAACAACATGACTGCCTATATTCTACGTTTTATTTTTGTAAGACTAGCAAGTACGTCTAAATTTATGTTCAAAAGCTACATAATGTCAAGACATAGTAGATCTTAGTGAAATGTTACAACCTACATATGGTCAAATGTTATTGAATTGAAAAATATGAAAATTTGGCCAACCTATGCATCAACGTTTTGACTCTTTAATTTTTACCTGGCGCAACAGTTTTTTAAATTCATATATAGAATTGTTAGACAGTGAACTTATTATGAAGAGATCCAATCATATCAAAAGTAATATTACCTTTTTTTGTAAACGACTCATACAATTTTGGTCCTAAAAAATTAAATAAACCCTTTTAACTTTTTACCTGAGGGGCACACATATCTTTAACTTGATCACAGATATGGTAATAGACAGTTCTCTTTCGATCAAGCGCCATTACTACGTTCTCTATTTGTTCCGATTTTTTATACACTTGAAAATTTATCTCAAATTACATGATGTAAGACACTTACCTACTGAAAAGTACCAACCTAAATATGGGTCAAACTATTTGAATGAAAATATGAAAATTGGAATATAGCATCAACGTTGTGACTCTTGTAACTTTATAAAAATGTGCAGTTGCTAAAAAATAGATAAATTTAATAATTAGAATGTGAAATAGTGAATATAAACTTACGTTGAAAAAAGAGCAGAAAATATATGTACATTTATCTTAAGATTCCAGAATTTGTATCTCGATTAAATAGGTGAACCTTTTAACTTTTTATCTTGAGGGCAAAAATATTTAATTTTGAATCACAGAATGTCAAGAAAGTACCTACAGAAGAGAAACAAATCATGTCTGTATATTCTACGTTTTTATTTGTAAGACCATAAGTACGTCCTAAAATTTTATGTCAAACTACATGACAGCAAGTGACCTATGAAAGGTACCAACCTAAATGTATTGAGTCCAATAATATGTGAATGAAAATAGGAAAATTGGAAAATATAGCATCAACGTTGCTTACTCTTTTAAACTTTTTTTTTACCTGGGGGCAACAGTCCTTAAATTTAAATTATAGGAGTCACGACAGTGAAAACCATGAAGAGTATAGCATAGTCAGATACTATATTACTTTTTGTACGACTCAAAGTAGGTTCCTAAAGTTATACAGTAACCTTTTACTTGAGTCGCAACAATCTTTAATTTGATCAACAGCAATGGTAAGACAGTAACTCTCCAGAAGAAAAACAATGATATCTCTTAATTGCTACGTTTTTTCGATGTAAGACTAAATTAGTACGTCTAGAATCTTATTTTCAACTACATGATGTAAGAATAGGACCTACTGAAAATACCGACCTAATATGGGTCACATTCATTTGAATTGGAAAATATAGAAAATTTGAATTATAAGCAATCCAACTTTGTGACTCTTTGTAACTTTTACCTCGCCTGCCCAGTGCCATCAACAGCTTTTGTCAAATTTAATATAGAATTTACGACATACCATTTAGGAAGATCCACAAATATCATAATATTATCATCCACCTTTTGTGTCACCGAACTTCAAATTATGGTCCTGCAAATTTACCAGTCAACCCTTTTAACTTTTACTTGAGGGCAACAATCTTTATTTGATCACAGAAATGTAAACCAGTACCCTACCGAAGCAGAGAAAAAACACTGTCTGTATATTCAACGTTTTTTATTTTAGTAGAACCAATAGTCAGCGTCCTAGTAATCCTACGATATGTCAAATGCCTACATTCGAGTTAAGACAGTGACCCCTACTAAAAACGTACAATCCCTAAATATGGGTCAAAAAATATCTTTGAATGAAATATGAAATTGGAAAATACTAGCATCAACGTTGTTGACCTTGTAAATTCTTTTACAGTGCAACAGTTTTTAATTTTATTATAGAATGTACGACAGTACAGTAAGGAAAAAGAATATATCAAAAATATATTACCTTTTTGTACGGAAACTCAAAGTTGGTCCTAAATATTAAGTTAAACCTTTAACTTTTTTCCTTGAGGAGGCAATACAATCTCTAAAATTTCGATCACAGAATGCTAAAAGAGTACCCTACAGAAGAGAATCAACATGTCTGTATATGCTACTTCTTTTTTGTAAGACCCATATAGTACGTCCTAAAATTTATGTAACACTACATGATGTAAGACAGTGACTCTTGAAAAGTACCAACCTAAATTATGGGTAAACCACATTTGTAAATGAAAAATATTAAAACGTCCTTGTGCAGCAACGTTCTATAATGTCTTTTTAACTTTTTACTTGGGGAAGGGCAACAGATCCTTAAATTTAATATATAGAATTTACAATACGTGATCTATTGACGAATGAATCCAACATACAGAATGTATATTACTTTTTTTCGTAACGACTCAAAGGTAGGTCCTGAAAATTTAAGTAAAACCCTTTTAACTTTTTACTTCATGAGTGCAACAATCTTTAATTTGATAAGTACTGTAGACAGAACCCTACAGTAAAGAGAAATCAACATGTCATGTATATTATCTCACCGTGTTCTATCTCTTTGGGTTGTACAGACCACACTAGTACAGATCCTTAAATATCTTAACTGACTCTACACAATCTACATAGTGAACCGTTTAAATCACTGTAAGACATGCAAACATCCTCTAGTGACAATAGTTCCAATCCTAAATTGGGTCAAATTATTTGAATGAAAAATATGAAAAATGGAACTAGATAGCATCAACGTTATGACTCTTGTAACTTTTTACCTGGGCGCAACAGTTTTTTAAATTTAATATGGAATGTACGAACAGTTGACCTATTGAAGAGATCACAAAATAATCAAAATATATATCAAATTATATATTTTTAGACTCAAAGTAGGTCCTAATAATTGAGTAAACCCTTTTAACTTTTACTTTGGGGCAACATCTTTAATTTGATCACAGAATGTAACAGAGTAACATACGAGAGAAAACACATGTCTGACTATATTCTACGTTTTATTTTGTAAGACCAATAGTACGATCCTAAAATTTATGTCAAACTAAAATGATGTAAGACAGTAACCTACTGAACGAGTAACCAACCTAAATATAATCCTAAAATATTAGAATTAAAATATGAAAATTGGAACATAATAGTATCAACGTTGCTCTACTCTTCAAACTTTTTACAAGCTGGGGAGGCCCAGTCCTTAAACTTTAATATAGAATGTAGACAGATAACTATTGGAAAGAATCCACATAGTGTCAGATATATATTAAACCTTTTTTTTGTACGACTCAAAGTTATGTCCTGATAAATTAAGTCAACCTTTAACTTTTTTATGGGATATAGGTGAACAATTTCATTTTAATTTTATCCATCATTAACGTTTAGACAAGTACCCCTACAGAAGAAGAACAACATGCTGCTACTAATCTACGGTTCTTTTTCTGTCATAGACCAAAAATAGTATCGTCTAGAATTTATGTCAAACTACATGATGTAAGAATCAGTACATCCTTAACTGAAAGCATTAGACTGTATCCGACCTAAATTAATAGTTGCGGTCACATATTTGGATTTTTCTAATGATACAGATCACTATAGTTTAATTGAATACTTACTCTTAGAATATCGATATCAGCAAATCAACCTTTTGTGCACTCTCTGCTAACTTCATTGGTATCATGTCGTAGTGAGGCAATGCTTTTATTAATTTTCATATATGAAATTGATTTACCTCAGTGTAATAAATTACGATTCAAAATTTAGAGCATAATAGTATTATTTACTTAAATATAATATAAACACTCAAAATTAGGTCTACTTAGAAATTAATAAAACCTTTTAACTTTTACTTGAGCAACAATTTTTAATGTGATCACAGAATGTAAACAGTATACCATATAAAGAAAACCACATGTCGAGTATATTCATACGTTTGGTTTTTTGTAAGACCATAAGCTAGTATCGTCCTTAGAATTTATTCAACTACCTGATGTAAGACAAAAGCTTAGCCTACCTGAAAAGTACCAAAGAGACACCTTAAAATATGGGAATCAACAATCAGTATTTGAATGAAAATATGAAAATTGGAATAATAAAGCACTTAAATCGTTGTATCTTGTAACTTTCATTAGCGTAGAGTGCGCCAATGGCAACAGTTTTTAAAATCATTAAGGTCATAATAGGACCATGCTACGACATAGCTAGCTATAACTTTAAGGTAACAATAAGATCACAATCTAATCATAGACCGAATTATATTAGCTTTTTTTATTCTGTACGCATACTATATAGCTTCCCTAGGCATCGAAAAATTATCTGCGTAAACCCTTCTTATAACTTTACTTTAATACTTTGAGTCGCAAAAACAATATTCTTCGTCCTGATCCACATAGAACGAGTAAGACCGCGACTTATCCTAAGTAATTAAGTGGCAACGATAGACAGCATGTCTTACTATATTCTGAACGTTATTCATAACGATTTCTAGAAATCAACTACCCTGGAGAGTACGACCTAAAAACTATTTCCTAAGCTAACAGCCCCCATCCCAGCATTTAAATCAATAAGCACAGTATCCTCTACTGTTAGAATAAGTATGATACCCAGTCCTCTTACAAATTGGTCAACCATATATTGATATGAAAATATGCAAAAGCTTGCGACAATAGAGCTACAACGTTTTTAGGACTCTTGTATACTTTTTACCTGGGCATTCACCGCAACAGTTTTAATTAAGGGGAAGCCTGTATAAATAATTTTATCGCTCTCCGATAGATCTTAAAGAAAACTTGGATTTTTTGAATTGTAACTTTAATAAACTATCTATTTAATCCTGAAATAATTTGAAAGAAATCCAGTCCGGCTGGTTTAAATTTTAGGGGCGGAACCCATCTGAATTTCTTTCCTTATATTCATAAAATAAGCTCATAAAATATCATTTTTCAATCATATTCAAAAATTAATTTCACTAAAGGTAGTTGAATATAATGTATAAATGTAATAAGAAATAATCATTTATTTTCATTTATAAAAATGAGAAAATAACTATAGGTACCATATTATTCTTCAATTTTGTCTCAAAATTTTTAAAAAAATTATTTCAAGTTATTACTTCAAATCAGACTCGTTTTAGGTCACCGAGGCTGATAACTTTTTTAATTTAAAATTTGTGTATCATTATGAAGATTCAATATGGTAACGGTTTCTGAACAGTTTTTATCGATATGCGCACCATACTCCCGTGTCTAATTTGCTAACATTAACAGAAGAGGCATTTAAATCAGCAAAATCAGGAAATCACTCAATTTTGAGAAAATTAAAAAAAGAAAAACTGGACACTATTTCTGCAGTTTTAAACGCTCGTAATGAAGAAAGACAAACAGTAATTCAAGTCGCTCTCACTAAAGATAAGAATCTAGGGAGAGGATTTATTAAATTGATTATCTCGTGAGTGCACCACATCATTGAATAGGGCTCTGCCCGT
>JABUQX010009076.1:0-25000 GCA_015478945.1 Trachelipus rathkii
TCGGATAAACAATATTTGAAAATTTCCATTAAAAAAGACGTCAATTTTTAAGACACCTAAAACAATTAATAAATTCTCTTTTCTGCTTTTTGAAATTGCATTTCAATGAAACACATTATTTTTTCAAATGCTGAAAATAAAGTTAAAAACTCAATTTTAAGATTTACCAAATAATTTCAAATGTTGAAATTTAGGAAAAATGTGAAAATTTAAGAAAAAGCGTAATTTTAGAAGTTAAAATTTTTTATTAAAACAGTTTCACAACTAATGAAATATTTGGTATATAAAAACAAATATTGAAATTTCATTAAAAAACGTCAATTTAAGACACCTAAAACTAATTAATAAATCCACTTTTATCTTTTTGATATTACATTTTCAATAAAACAAATTATTTTTTTCAAATGCTGAAAATACTGTTAAAAACTCAATTTTAAGATTTACAAAATAATTTCAAATGTTGAAATTTAGGAAAAATCGCACTTTTAAGAGTTCTAAATTTGTAATGTGAAAATTTAAGAAAAGCGTAATTTTAGAAGTTAAAATTTTTTATTAAAACAGGTTTTCACAACTAATGAAATATTTGGTATATAAAAACAAATATTGAAATTTCATTAAAAAATGTAAATTTAAGACACCTGAAACTGTTAATAAATTCACTTTTTTGCTTTTTGAAATAGCATTTCAATAAAACACATTATTTTTTCAAATGCTGAAAATACCGTTAAAAACTCAATTTTAAGATTTACCAAATAATTTCAAATGTTGAAATATAGGAAAATCGTACTTTTAAGAGTTCTAAATTTGTAATGTGAAAATTTAAGAAAAAGCGTAATTTTAGAAGTTATAATTTTTTATTAAAACAGGTTTTCACAACTAATGAAATATTTGGTATATAAAAACAAATATTGAAATTTCATTAAAAAACGTCAATTTAAGACACCTAAAACTATTAATAAATTCTCTTTTCTGCTTTTTGAAATTGCATTTCAATGAAACACATTATTTTTTCAAATGCTGAAAATACCGTTAAAAACTCAATTTTAAGAATTACCAAATAATTTCAAATGTTGAAATTTAGGAAAAATCGTACTTTTAAGAGTTCTATATTTGTAATGTGAAAATTTAAGAAAAAGCGTAATTTTAGAAGTTAAAATTTTTTATTAAAACAGGTTTTCACAACTAATGAAATATTTGGTATATAAAAACAAATATTGAAATTTCATTAAAAAACGTCAATTTAAGACACCTAAAACTATTAATAAATTCGCTTTTCTGCTTTTTGAAATTGCATTTCAATGAAACACATTATTTTTTCAAATGCTGAAAATCCCGTAAAAATTCAATTTTAAGAATTACCAAATAATTTCAAATGTTGAAATTTAGGAAAAATCGTACTTTTAAGAATTCTAAATTTGTAATGTGAAAATTTAAGAAAAAGCGTAATTTTAGAAGTTAAAATTTTTTATTAAAACAGGTTTTCACAACTAATGAAATATTTGGTATATAAAAACAAATATTAAAATTTCATTAAAAAACGTCAATTTAAGAATCTTAACATTTAAGAAAATTCACTTTTCTGCTTTTTGAAATTGCATTTCAATGAAACACATTATTTTTTCAAATGCTGAAAATACTGTTAAAAACTCAATTTTAAGATTTAACAAATAATTTCAAATGTTGAAATTTAGGAAAAATCGTTCTTTTAAGAGTTCTAAATTTGTAATGTGAAAATTTAAGAAAAAGCGTAATTTTAGAAGTTAAAATTTTTTTATTGAAACAGGTTTTCACAACTAATGAAATATTTGGTATATAAAAACAAATATTGAAATTTCATTAAAAAACGTTAATTTTAGACACCTAAAACTATTAATAAATTCACTTTTCTGCTTTTTGAAATTGCATTTCAATGAAACACATTATTTTTTTCAAATGCTGAAAATACCGTTAAAAACTCAATTTTAAAGAAAATGTAAAACCCCAAAAAAAAAAAAAACATTTCAAATGTTGAAATTTTAGGAAAAATCGTACTTTTAAGAGTTCTAAATTCGTAATGTGAAAATTTAAATAAAAGAGTAATTTTAGAAGTTATAATTTTTTTATTAAAACAGGTTTTCACAACTAATGAAATATTTGGTATATAAAAACAAATATTGAAATTTCATTAAAAAACGTCAATTTAAGACACCTAAAACAATTAATAAATTCTCTTTTCTGCTTTTTGAAATTGCATTTCAATGAAACACATTATTTTTTCAAATGCTGAAAATACCGTTAAAAACTCAATTTTAAGATTTACCAAATAATTTCAAATGTTGAAATTTAGGAAAAATCGTACTTTTAAGAGTTCTAAATTTGTAATGTGAAAATTTAAGAAAAAGCGTAATTTTAGAAGTTAAAATTTTTATTAAAACAGGTTTTCACAACTAATGAAATATTTGGTATATAAAAACAAATAATGAAATTTGATTTTTTCAAATGCTGAAAATACCGTTAAACTATTAATAAATTCTCTTTTCTGCTTTTTGAAATTGCATTTCAATGAACATTATTTTTTTCAAATGCTGAAAATCCCGTAAAAAACTCAATTTTAAGAATTACCAAATAATTTCAAATGTTGAAATTTAGGAAAAATCGTACTTTTAAGAGTTCTAAATTTGTAATGTGAAAATTTAAGAAAAAGCGTAATTTTAGAAGTTAAATTTTTTTATTAAAACAGGTTTTCACAACTTATAAAATCTTTGGTATATAAAAACAAATATTGAAATTTCATTAAAAACCGTCAATTTATAACACCTAAAACTATTAATAAATATGCTTTTCTGCTTTTTAAAATTGCATTTCAATGAAACACATTATTTTTTCAAATGCTGAAAATACCGTTAAAAACTCAATTTTAAGATTTACCAAATAATTTCAAATGTTGAAATTTAGGAAAAATCGTACTTTTAAGAGTTCTAAATTTGTAATGTGAAAATTCAAGAAAAAGCGTAATTTTAGAAGTTAAATTTTTTTATTAAAACAGGTTTTCACAACTAATGAAATATTTGGTATATAAAAACAAATATTGAAATTTCATTAAAAAACGTCAATTTAAGACACCTAAAACTATTAATAAATTCTTTTTTCTGCTTTTTGAAATTGCATTTCAATGAAACACATTATTTTTTTCAAATGCTGAAAATACCGTTAAAAACTCAATTTTGGATTTAACAAATAATTTCAAATGTTGAAATTTAGGAAAAATCGTACTTTTAAGAGTTCTAAATTTGTAATGTGAAAATTTAAGAAAAAGAGTAATTTTAGAAGTTATAATTTTTTATTAAAACTGGTTTTCACAACTAATGAAATATTTGGTATATAAAAACAAATATTGAAATTTCATTAAAAAAAACGTCAATTTAAGACACCTAAAACAATTAATAAATTCTCTTTTCTGCTTTTTGAAATTGCATTTCAATGAAACACATTATTTTTTCAAATGCTGAAAATACCGTTAAAAACTCAATTTTAAGATTTACCAAATAATTTCAAATGTTGAAATTTAGGAAAAATCGTATTTTTAAGAGTTCTAAATTTGTAATGTGAAAATTTAAGAAAAAGCGTAATTTTAGAAGTTATAATTTTTTATTAAAACAGGTTTTCACAACTAATGAAATATTTGGTATATAAAAACAAATATTGAAATTTCATTAAAAAACGTCAATTTAAGACACCTAAAACTATTAATAAATTTGCTTTGATGCTTTTTAAAATTGCATTTCAATGAAACACATTATTTTTTCAAATGCTGAAAATCCCGTAAAAAAACTCAATTTTAAGAATTACCAAATAATTTCAAATGTTGAAATTTAGGAAAAATCGTACTTTTAAGAGTTCTAAATTTGTAATGTGAAAATTTAAGAAAAAGCGTAATTTTAGAAGGTTAAAATTTTTTTATTAAAACAGGTTTTCACAACTAATGAAATATTTGGTATATAAAAACAAATATTGAAATTTCATTAAAAACCGTCAATTTATAACACCTAAAACTATTAATAAATATGCTTTTCTGCTTTTTAAAATTGCATTTCAATGAAACACATTATTTTTTCAAATGCTGAAAATACCGTTAAAAACTCAATTTTAAGATTTACCAAATAATTTCAAATGTTGAAATTTAGGGAAAAATCGTACTTTTAAGAGTTCTAAATTTGTAATGTGAATATTTAAGAAAAAGCGTAATTTTAGAAGTTGAATTTTTTTTATTAAAACAGGTTTTCACAACTAATGAAATATTTGGTATATAAAAACAAATATTGAAATTTCATTAAAAAACGTCAATTTAAGACACCTAAAACTATTAATAAATTCTTTTTTCTGCTTTTTGAAATTGCATTTCAATGAAACACATTATTTTTTAAATGCTGAAAATACCGTTAAAAACCCAATTTTAAGATTTACCAAATAATTTCAAATGTTGAAATTTAGGAAAAATCGTACTTTTAAGAGTTCTAAATTCGTAATGTGAAAATTTAAGAAAAAGAGTAATTTTAGAAGTTATAATTTTTTATTAAAACTGGTTTTCACAACTAATGAAATATTTGGTATATAAAAACAAATATTGAAATTTCATTAAAAACGTCATTTAAGACACCTAAAACAATTAATAAATTCTCTTTTCTGCTTTTTGAAATTGCATTTCAATGAAACACATTATTTTTTCAAATGCTGAAAATACCGTTAAAAACTCAATTTTAAGATTTACCAAATAATTTCAAATGTTGAAATATAGGAAAAATCGTACTTGTTGAAAATTTAAGAAAAAGCGTAATTTTAAAAGTTAAAATTTTTTATTAAAACAAGTTTTCACAACTAATGAAATATTTGGTATATAAAAACAAATATTGAAATTTCATTAAAAAACGTCAATTTAAGACACCTAAAACTATTAATAAATTCACTTTTTTGCTTTTTGAAATTGCATTTTCAATGAAACACATTATTTTTTCAAATGCTGAAAATACCGTTTAAAAACTCAATTTTAAGAATTATAACAAATAATTTCAAATGTTGAAATTTAGGAAAAATCGTACTTTTAAGAGTTCTAAATTTGTAATGTGAAAATTTAAGAAAAAGCGTAATTTTTTGAAGTTAAAATTGTTTATTAAAACAGGTTTTCACAACTAATGAAATATTTGGTATATAAAAACAAATATTGAAATTTCATTAAAAAACGTCAATTTAAGACACCTAAAACTATTAATAAATTCATTTTTCTGCTTTTTGAAATAGCATTTCAATGAAACACATTATTTTTTCAAATGCTGAAAATACCGTTAAAAACTCAATTTTAAGATTTACCAAATAATTTCAAATGTTGAAATTTAGGAAAAATCGTACTTTTAAGAGTTCTAAATTTGTAATGTGAAAATTTAAGAAAAAGCGTAATTTTAGAAGTTAAAATTTTTTACTGAAACAGGTTTTCACAACTAATGAAATATTTGGTATATAAAAACAAATATTGAAATTTCATTAAAAAACGTCAATTTAAGACACCTAAAACAATTAATAAATTCTCTTTTCTGCTTTTTGAAATTGCATTTCAATGAAACACATTATTTTTTCAAATGCTGAAAATACCGTTAAAAACTCAATTTTAAGATTTACCAAATAATTTCAAATGTTGAAATTTAGGAAAAATCGTACTTTTAAGAGTTCTAAATTTGTAATGTGAAAATTTAAGAAAAAGCGTAATTTTAGAAGTTATAATTTTTTATTAAAACAGGTTTTTACAACTAATGAAATATTTGGTATATAAAAACAAATATTGAAATTTCATTAAAAATCGTCAATTTAAGACACCTAAAACTATTAATAAATTTGCTTTGATGCTTTTTAAAATTGCATTTCAATGAAACACATTATTTTTTCAAATGCTGAAAATCCCGTAAAAAACTCAATTTTAAGAATTACCAAATAATTTCAAACGTTGAAATTTAGGAAAAATCGTACTTTTAAGAGTTCTAAATTTGTAATGTGAAAATTTAAGAAAAAGCGTAATTTTAGAAGTTAAAATTTTTTATTAAAACAGGTTTTCACAACTTATGAAATATTTGGTATATAAAAACAAATATTGAAATTTCATTAAAAACCGTCAATTTATAACACCTAAAACTATTAATAAATTCGCTTTTCTGCTTTTTGAAATTGCATTTCAATGAAACACATTATTTTTTCAAATGCTGAAAATACCGTAAAAAACTCAATTTTAAGATTTACCAAATAATTTCAAATGTTGAAATTTAGGAAAAATCGTACTTTTAAGAGTTCTAAATTTGTAATGTGAAAATTTAAGAAAAAGCGTAATTTTAGAAGTTAAAATTTTTTATTAAAACAGGTTTTCAAAACTAATAAAATATTTGGTATATAAAAACAAATATTAAAATTTCATTAAAAAACGTCAATTTAAGACATTTAAAACTATTGATAAATTCGCTTTTCTGCTTTTTGAAATTGCATTTCAATGAAACACATTATTTTTTCAAATGCTGAAAATACCGTTAAAAACTCAATTTTAAGATTTACCAAATAATTTCAAATGTTGAAATTTAGGAAAAATCGTACTTTTAAGAGTTCTAAATTTGTAATGTGAAAATTTAAGAAAAAGCGTAATTTTAGAAGTTAAAATTTTTTACTGAAACAGGTTTTCACAACTAATGAAATATTTGGTATATACAAACAAATATTGAAATTTCATTAAAAAACGTAATTTTAAGACCTAAAACTATTAATAAATTCACTTTTCTGCTTTTTGAAATTGCATTTCAATGAAACACATTATTTTTTCAAATGCGTAAAAATACTAGTTAAAAACTAAATTTTTTAAAATTACCAAAAAACTTCAAATGTTGAAATTTAGGAAAAATCGTACTTTTAAGAGTTCTAAATTCGTAATGTGAAAATTTAAATAAAAGAGTAATTTTAGAAGTTATAATTTTTTATTAAAACTGGTTTTCACAACTAATGAAATATTTGGTATATAAAAACAAATATTGAAATTTCATTAAAAAACGTCAATTTAAGACACCTAAAACAATTAATAAATTCTCTTTTCTGCTTTTTGAAATTGCATTTCAATGAAACACATTATTTTTTCAAATGCTGAAAATAACGTTAAAAACTCAATTTTAAGATTTACCAAATAATTTCAAATGTTGAAATATAGGAAAAATCGTACTTTTAAGAGTTCTAAATTTGTAATGTGAAAATTTAAGAAAAAGCGTAATTTTAGAAGTTAAAATTTTTTTATTAAAACAGGTTTTCACAACTAATGAAATATTTGGTATATAAAAACAAATATTGAAATTTCATTAAAAAACGTCAATTTAAGACACCTAAAACTATTAATAAATTTGCTTTGATGCTTTTTAAAATTGCATTTCAATGAAACACATTATTTTTTTCAAATGCTGAAAATCCCGTAAAAAACTCAATTTTAAGAATTACCAAATAATTTCAAATGTTGAAATTTAGGAAAAATCGTACATTTAAGAGTTCTAAATTTGTAATGTGAAAATTTAAGAAAAAGCGTAATTTTAGAAGTTAAAATTTTTTATTAAAACAGGTTTTCACAACTTATAAAATCTTTGGTATATAAAAACAAATATTGAAATTTCATTAAAAAACGTCAATTTAAGACACCTAAAACTATTAATAAATTTGCTTTTCTGCTTTTTAAAATTGCATTTTCAATGAAACACATTATTTTTTCAAAATGCTGAAAAATCCCATAAAAAACTTCAATTTTAAGATTTACAAAATAATTTCAAATGTAAAAATTTAGGAAAAATCGTACTTTTAAGAGTTCTAAATTTGTAATGTAAAAATTTAAGAAAAAGCGTAATTTTAGAAGTTAAAATTTTTTATTAAAACAGGTTTTCACAACTAATAAAATATTTGGTATATAAAAACAAATATTAAAATTTCATTAAAAAACGTCAATTTAAGACATTTAAAACTATTGATAAATTCGCTTTTCTGCTTTTTGAAATTGCATTTCAATGAAACACATTATTTTTTCAAATGCTGAAAATACCGTTAAAAACTCAATTTTAAGATTTACCAAATAATTTCAAATGTTGAAATTTAAGAAAAATCGTACTTTTAAGAGTTCTAAATTTGTAATGTGAAAATTTAAGAAAAAGCGTAATTTTAGAAGTTAAAATTTTTTACTGAAACAGGTTTTCACAACTAATGAAATATTTGGTATATACAAACAAATATTGAAATTTCATTAAAAAACGTTAATTTTAGACACCTAAAACTATTAATAAATTCACTTTTCTGCTTTTTGAAATTGCATTTTAATGAAACACATTATTTTTTCAAATGCTGAAAATACCGTTAAAAACTCAATTTTAAGATTAACCAAATAACTTCAAATGTTGAAATTTAGGAAAAATCGTACTTTTAAGAGTTCTAAATTCGTAATGTGAAAATTTAAATAAAAGAGTAATTTTAGAAGTTATAATTTTTTATTAAAACTGGTTTTCACAACTAATGAAATATTTGGTATATAAAAACAAATATTGAAATTTCATTAAAAAACGTCAATTTAAGACACCTAAAACAATTAATAAATTCTCCTTTCTGCTTTTTGAAATTGCATTTCAATGAAACACATTATTTTTTCAAATGCTGAAAATAACGTTAAAAACTCAATTTTAAGATTTACCAAATAATTTCAAATGTTGAAATATAGGAAAAATCGTACTTTTAAGAGTTCTAAATTTGTAATGTGAAAATTTAAGAAAAAGCGTAATTTTAGAAGTTATTGATTTTTTATTAAAACAGGTTTTCAAAACTAATGAAATATTTGGTATATAAAAACAAATATTGAAATTTCATTAAAAAACGTCAATTTAAGACACCTAAAACTATTAATAAATTTGCTTTGATGCTTTTTAAAATTGCATTTCAATGAAACACATTATTTTTTCAAATGCTGAAAATCCCGTAAAAAACTCAATTTTAAGAATTACCAAATAATTTCAAATGTTGAAATTTAGGAAAAATCGTACATTTAAGAGTTCTAAATTTGTAATGTGAAAATTTAAGAAAAAGCGTAATTTTAGAAGTTAAAATTTTTTATTAAAACAGGTTTTCACAACTTATGAAATATTTGGTATATAAAAACAAATATTGAAATTTCATTAAAAACCGTCAATTTAAAACACCTAAAACTAATTATAAAATTCTCTTTTCTGCTTTTTGAAATTGCATTTCAATGAAACACATTATTTTTTCAAATGCTGAAAATACCGTTAAAAACTCAATTTTAAGATTTACCAAATAATTTCAAATGTTGAAATTTAGGAAAAATCGTACTTTTAAGAGTTCTAAATTTGTAATGTGAATATTTAAGAAAAAGCGTAATTTTAGAAGTTGAATTTTTTTTATTAAAACAGGTTTTCACAACTAATGAAATATTTGGTATATAAAAACAAATATTGAAATTTCATTAAAAAACGTCAATTTAAGACACCTAAAACTATTAATAAATTCTTTTTTCTGCTTTTTGAAATTGCATTTCAATGAAACACATTATTTTTTTAAATGCTGAAAATACCGTTAAAAACTCAATTTTGAGATTTAACAAATAATTTCAAATGTTGAAATTTAGGAAAAATCGTACTTTTAAGAGTTCTAAATTTGTAATGTGAAAATTTAAGAAAAAGGCGTAATTTTAGAAGTTAAAATTTTTTATTAAAACTAATTTATTAGAAAATAAAAATATTCTGCTTTTTAATATTAACTAAAACTATTAATTAAAAATATTCTGCTTTTTAATATTAAATAAAAATATTCTGCTTTTTGAAATTGCATTTCAATGAAACACATTATTTTTTCAAATGCTGAAAATACCGTTAAAAACTCAATTTTAAGATTTACCAAATAATTTCAAATGTTGAAATATAGGAAAAATCGTACTTTTAAGAGTTCTAAATTTGTAATGTGAAAATTTAAGAAAAAGCGTAATTTTAGAAGTTAAAATTTTTTATTAAAACAGGTTTTCACAACTAATGAAATATTTGGTATATAAAAACAAATATTGAAATTTCATTAAAAAACGTCAATTTAAGACACCTAAAACTATTAATAAATTCGCTTTTCTGCTTTTTGAAATTGCATTTCAATGAAACACATTATTTTTTCAAATGCTGAAAATACCGTTAAAAACTCAATTTTAAGATTTACCAAATAATTTCAAATGTTGAAATTTAGGAAAAATCGTACTTTTAAGAGTTCTAAATTTGTAATGTGAAAATTTAAGGAAAAGCGTAATTTTAGAAGTTAAAATTTTTATTAAAACAGGTTTTCACAACTTATGAAATATTTGGTATATAAAAACAAATATTGAAATTTCATTAAAAACCGTCAATTTAAGACACATAAAACTATTAATAAATATGCTTTTCTGCTTTTTAAAATTGCATTTCAATGAAACACATTATTTTTTCAAATGCTGAAAATACCGTTAAAAACTCAATTTTAAGATTTACCAAATAATTTCAAATGTTGAAATTTAGGAAAAATCGTACTTTTAAGAGTTCTAAATTCGTATTGTGAATATTTAAGAAAAAGCGTAATTTTAGAAGTTAATTTTTTTTATTAAAACAGGTTTTCACAACTAATGAAATATTTGGTATATAAAAACAAATATTGAAATTTCATTAAAAAACGTCAATTTAAGACACCTAAAACTATTAATAAATTCTTTTTTCTGCTTTTTGAAATTGCATTTCAATGAAACACATTATTTTTTTAAATGCTGAAAATACCGTTAAAAACTCAATTTTGAGATTTAACAAATAATTTCAAATGTTGAAATTTAGGAAAAATCGTACTTTTAAGAGTTCTAAATTCGTAATGTGAAAATTTAAGAAAAAGCGTAATTTTTTAGAAGTTAATTTTTTTAAAACAGGTTTTCACAACTAATGAATATTTAAAAAACAATATTGAAATTTCATTAAAAACGTCAATTTAAGACCTAAAACTAATAATAAATTCACTTTTCTGCTTTTTGAAATTGCATTTCAATGAAACACATTATTTTTTCAAATGCTGAAAAAATACCGTTAAAACCTCAATTTTAAGAATTAAAAATAATTTCCAAATGTTGAAATTTAGGAAAATCGTACTTTTAAGAGTTCTAAATTTGTAATGTGAAAATTTAAGAAAAAGCGTAATTTTAGAAGTTAAAATTTTTTATTAAAACAGGTTTTCACAACTAATGAAATATTTGGTATATAAAAACAAATATTGAAATTTCATTAAAAAACGTCAATTTAAGACACCTAAAACTATTAATAAATTCTCTTTTCTGCTTTTTGAAATTGCATTTCAATAAAACACATTTTTTCAATGCTGAAAAAACCGAAAAAAAAACTAAATTTTAAAATTTAAAAAAATATTTCAAATTATAAAATTAAAGAAAATCGTAATTTTTAAAGAGTTTTAAATTTGTAATGTGAAAATTTAAGAAAAAGCGTAATTTTAGAAGTTAAAATTTTTTACTGAAACAGGTTTTCACAACTAATGAAATATTTGGTATATAAAAACAAATATTGAAATTTCATTAAAAAACGTCAATTTAAGACACCTAAAACAATTAATATTTAAATTCTCTTTTCAAATTTTTAAGTTAAAAATTTCATTTAAACTCATTTTTTTTTCAAAAATGCAAAAAATAACGTTAAAAACTCAATTTTAAGATTTAACCAAATAATTTCAAATGTTGAAATTTAGGAAAAATCGTACTTTTAAGAGTTCTAAATTTGTAATGTGAAAATTTAAGAAAAAGCGTAATTTTAGAAGTTATAATTTTTTATTAAAACAGGTTTTCACAACTAATGAAATATTTGGTATATAAAAACAAATATTGAAATTTCATTAAAAAACGTCAATTTAAGACACCTAAAACTATTAATAAATTTGCTTTTCTGCTTTTTAAAATTGCATTTCAATGAAACACATTATTTTTTCAAATGCTGAAAATCCCGTAAAAAAACTCAATTTTAAGAATTACCAAAATAATTTCAAATGTTGAAATTTAGGAAAAATCGTACTTTTAAGAGTTCTAAATTTGTAATGTGAAATTTAAGAAAAAGCGTAATTTTAGAAGTTAAAATTTTTTATTAAAACAGGTTTTCACAACTTATAAAATATTTGGTATATAAAAACAAATATTGAAATTTCATTACAAAATGTCAATTTAAAACACCTAAAAATATTAATATTAGCGCTTTTTATTTCTGCTGAAAATTAAAATTTCAATTTTAAGATTAATCAAATGCTGAAAATCCCGTAAAACTCAATTTTAAGATTTACCAAATAATTTCAAATGTTGAAATTTAGGAAAAATCGTACTTTTAAGAGTTCTAAATTTGTAATGTGAAAATTTAAGAAAAAGCGTAATTTTAGACGTTAAAATTTTTTATTAAAACAGGTTTTCACAACTAATAAAATATTTGGTATATAAAAACAAATATTGAAATTTCATTAAAAAACGTCAATTTAAGACATTTAAAACTATTGATAAATTCGCTTTTCTGCTTTTTGAAATTGCATTTCAATGAAACACATTATTTTTTCAAATGCTGAAAATACCGTTAAAAACTCAATTTTAAGATTTACCAAATAATTTCAAATGTTGAAATTTAGGAAAAATCGTACTTTTAAGAGTTCTAAATTTGTAATGTGAAATTTAGAAAAAGCGTAATTTTAGAAGTTAAAATTTTTTATTAAACAGGTTTTCACAACTAATGAAATATTTGGTATATAAAAACAAATATTGAAATTTCATTAACAAAATAATTTCAAATGTTGAAATTTAGGAAAAATCTTACTTTTTTGCTTTTTTATAATTTTAATTTTAATGAAACATATTTATTTTTCAAATGCTGAAAATACCGTTAAAAAACTTTCATTTTTAAGATTTACCAAATAATTTCAAATGTTGAAATTTAGGAAAAATCGTACTTTTAAGAGTTCTAAATTCGTAATGTGAAAATTTAAGAAAAAGAGTAATTTTAGAAGTTAAAATTTTTTATTAAAACAGGTTTTCACAACTAATGAAATATTTGGTATATAAAAACAAATATTGAAATTTCATTAAAAAACGTCAATTTAAGACACCTAAAACAATTAATAAATTCTCTTTTCTGCTTTTTGAAATTGCATTTCAATGAAACACATTATTTTTTCAAATGCTGAAAATACCGTTAAAAACTCAATTTTAAGATTTACCAAATAATTTCAAATGTTGAAATTTAGAAAAATCGTACTTTTAAGAGTTCTAAATTTGTAATGTGAAAATTTAAGAAAAAGCGTAATTTTAGAAGTTAAAATTTTTTATTAAAACAGGTTTTCACAACTTATGAAATATTTGGTATATAAAAACAAATATTGAAATTTCATTAAAAAACGTCAATTTAAGACACCTAAAACTATTAATAAATTTGCTTTTCTGCTTTTTGAAATTGCATTTCAATGAAACACATTATTTTTTCAAATGCTGAAAATACCGTTAAAAACTCAATTTTAAGAATTACCAAATAATTTCAAATGTTGAAATTTAGGAAAAATCGTACTTTTAAGAGTTCTAAATTTGTAATGTGAAAATTTAAGAAAAAGCGTAATTTTAGAAGTTAAAATTTTTTATTAAAACAGGTTTTCACAACTTATAAAATATTTGGTATATAAAAACAAATATTGAAATTTCATTAAACGTTAATTTAAGACACCTAAAACTATTATTAAATTCGCTTCTGCTTTTTTAATTGCATTTCAATGAAACAATTATTTTTTTTCAAATGCTGAAAAATACCGTTAAAAACTTCAATTTTAAGATTTACCAAATAATTTCAAATGTTGAAATTTAGGAAAAATCGTACTTTTAAGAGTTCTAAATTTGTAATGTGAAAATTTAAGAAAAAGCGTAATTTTAGAAGTTTTAAATTTTTTTTTTAAAAAGGTTTTCACAACTAATGAAATATTTGGTATATAAAAACAAATATTGAAATTTCATTAAAAAACGTCAATTTAAGACACCTAAAACTATTAATAAATTCTTTTTTTCTGCTTTTTGAAATTGCATTTCAATGAAACACATTATTTTTTTAATGCTGAAAATACCGTTAAAAACTCAATTTTAAGAGATTAACATAATAATTTCAAATGTTGAATTTAGGAAAAATCGTACTTTTTAAGAGTTCTAAATTCGTAATGTGAAAATTTAAAAAAAAGAGTAATTTTAGAAGTTATAATTTTTTATATAAAAACAATATTATATATAATATATTATATATATATATATATATATATATATATTTATATATACTATATATATATATATATATATATATATATATATATATATTAATATATATATATATATATATATATATATATATATATATATATATATATATATATTATATATTTACAGTAAAAAGTCAACACCTCACGGGCATAGCCCAAATCTAGGAGGGGGTGTGCTCAATATTTAGACTCCGCACTACGGAGCCAAGAAGAGAGTAACACACTCAGACGACCGACCAGTGACGAACCTGGGTCTTTCGCTTAGTTGGGCGAGTGCTCTAACAGCTGAGCTACCGGACGCCATTTTGGTGCTTGATCCATTCCTTCTTGACTTATACGAGCCGACTCCGCCGAATGTCCATTCTTCTTATCTTCTTATAATAAATAACTAAATCCAAAATGATGTTTGTTAATTTATTAATTTATTTAACTTTTGGTATATCAAAAAGAATCAAGTTTAAAATTTTGTTGCTCCTCCGTAAAATTAAAATAGTTTTTTATTTTGTTTAAATTTTATAAAATTTTGTATTTGCAATTCCTTTTTCTAAAACGTTTCTTCACAGTCTAAACAAATGTTCTCTCAGGAACCATCTCCTTTTCCAGCACTCAAACTTCTGATCCCTCGTTGCAAGCTCTTGTGTTGCTTGGCTCTCTTCTCTAATTCCTTTCTTCTGAATCTTCTCTTTTCATTTTCCACTCTCTTTTCAATGCGTCCATTCTCCACCGCAGTCCGGCTCTATATATATATATATATATATATATTATATATATATATATATATATATATTATATAATTATATACTATATATATATATATATATATAATATATATATATAATATATATATATATATTATATTATATTATATATATATTATATATATATATATATACGGTTATATATATTATATATTTACAGGCTATAGGGGGTACAACTTAGAATTATTTTCGTCTAGGGGTACGCGATCAAAAAAGTTTGGAGACCGCTGATCAGGCTAAGGTTTGCAAATTTATAGCAGTGAGCTGGTACCTAGTTATTGTAGCATTGAGCTATTTTATTGATTTAAACAATGTAAAGTTCTACATCTTCGAGAGAAACTAAAGTCGGTTAAGTATATATTTATTGAAGTTTAAACAATAGTTCTTAGTTAGGCCTTGATTTATCTCCTTTTTTTATTGAAAGGGGAAACAGTCCGAAACGTAAATTAGGGTAGGCTCTAAGGTACCAAGCTAAACTTAACTTTTATCAGAGCTGGGCGCGCCTATAATTTTTTTGAGTGCGCCTGCGCCTATGCCGCCGGACCTAGTGCGCCTAGCGCCTATTTTTTTGTCACATCAGCGCCTATTCGCCTTTGCGCCTGCGACTTTTCGCCGGCCGGTGGCTGTTCGCTAAATTTATTTTCAAAGTAAACTTTAGTGCGATAATAAAAGCATGCTTTTATAAGGAAGAAAAACACATTTATTAATTTTTGTAATTAAAACACCGTAAACTAATATCTACACGTCCTCTTCCTCCTCCATGTCCTTGTGGTCCATGTTTTCCCCCAGGAGGTTCAGCACGAGCGCTGAAGTTGAAAATTTTCAGAGCCATAGTTGCCAATTTATTTGTAGTTAAGAACTACTGAACTAGTTATATATATATATATATATATATAATAAGAATATAATAAAAATATATAAATAAATATATAATTAATATATATATATATATATATATATATATATATATATATATATATATATATATATATATATATATATATATATATATATATATATATAAGTTTTACACTGGTTTTTAGAATGATACAAGTTTGCCACGCTTCTAAGTTCTAACTTTTAAAGGTAAAAAAAATGCTTTGTTCCTGTTCATAGGCGCGGCTATAGGCGCAAGAGAATTGGCTGTGCGGCCTTTGCTTAGTCCGTCTTTTAAAAATTGTTGCGGCCTATGCGCCTACAAATTGATAGTGCGCCATAGGCGCAACGCGCCAGCTCTGACTTTTATATTCTGACTTTAGCCGGTCTAGCTGCTAGGTGTATTTTACATCTATTCTATTTAATTCTTAACCCTCCCTAAACCTGAATTTTAAGTTTTAGAACAAAACTTTTGTAGCGGTAGATAAAATTCTGGACAAAGCTAGAAACTAACAACTACGTATTCATTTTCCCAAAATAAAGCCTTAAACTTACAAGGCTTCTCATCAAGTTTAATTTCTTGGAAAATGTTTGCTTAAAGCTATTATTATAATTATATTATGGCGTCTGGTGCAGGAGGCTGCTAGCACCACTGAAGAATCCTAAACAACCTCCGGGAAGAAACGCCACTTTATCGTGACAACGCTCAATCCCTTCAACATCTAATATTCTTCTATTGAAGGTGGTTATTCATGACTATTTAATAACCCCTTCAAATTGGTGACCCTGGAGTGACCATGAACACCCTATCAAATCACCGGAACACACAAATCGTTTTCTTTCTGTTGGGGCACTCCTGTTCGGTCATCCTGTAACGCCTGTACCCTACTTCTCACTACTTCCAACTCAGCTTTGCAGGTGCGGACCAACTGCACGCAAGAGTACAGAGTGGTCGAAGCCTTCTCAGTGACCTTAATGTGTGCACACCTAGCTCTCACCTGTCAACTACAAGCTACTACCCGACGTTCTTCCAGGTCCGGAGGGCGGAGTGCGCTCGCGGCATTGTCACTGGGGGGAGTTCTGTGACGGCTGGTGCAGGAGGCTGCTAGCACACTGAAGAATCCTAGCAGCCTCCGGAAGAACCACCTTCAAATCGTGAAACGCTCAATCCTCAACATCTAATATTCTTCTATTGAAGGTGGTTATTCATGACTATTTAATAACTTCAATTACATGGTGAAGTGTTTTAATTTTTTTTTTTAACATTAATAGGCTAGATTAATAATGTTAATAGGGCGATCCCTCATTTACAGGAATGAGCAGTACAACTTAACTGCTCTTATTGAACAAACGGATAATTTCTTCTGAAAAAGAAATATCCTTTAATAATTATAATAATATATTATATATATATAATATAATATATATAATATATATATATATATATATATATAATTAATAATAATTATATATATATATATATATATATATATATATATATATATATATATATATATATATATATATTATTTTTTTTCTCATGTTAGAGATATTGATTTTTTGTCTTACAATATTATGTATTTTTTTACCCTGAGTCCGAATCTGGGGTGCATGATCCCGAAATTTGAGGATGGGTCCAATACCCTTTTTACTTTTCCCTCTTTCGCGCAAAGTTAGAGACATCGCATTCTCTTCAAACTTGCCAACCTGACAGTTGGAGTGTCACTCCCCTTTTCCAGATTTTTTGAGCTAGTATGCCCAATATGTGATGGGGCTGTGACCGTAAATATGGAAATCCTTGTAGATACATGAAATTTAGGGGAATGCATAGAAGAGGGTGGATGAAATAGAGTACTGATGTTAAGTTGATTGTCGGTTCGGAACTGTGCAGTACCGAGTTAATCATGTACTTAACACCCTAATATTAAGGTCCTTATATATGATTTCAACTACGTAGATCTCATTTTTGAGGGTTTCAGAACTATCAAAGTTGTCGGAGGACCCCCTAAGGGGGGTTCCCATCTGAAAAAAGAAAAACATGGATGGCTTAATAGATAAAGATGGAAAAAGAAGAAGTTTCATATGGAGGAGTAACTGTCAGGGTATGCACCGGTGCTGGAGCTGGATGCAGAAAAAAACACAAGAGTGCGTTGCCGAGGAAGTTGGATTAAGAAAGAAATAAAGTCTGATGTGTCGCTGCAAATGAGTCATTGCCGGATTCCGGTGCTGGTGCAGGTGTGGAACAATGGTAGTAAAGTATTTCTCATCCAAACTTCATAAATTTTAATTTTACCAATTGTCCTACTCTTACCTCTAACTTTAAAAGAGTTAAAAAATCTTCAGGTTCTTACTACTACTCTTTCCATTAATGAACATATCTCTACTACTTCATCACCTATCTCGAAGACCCTTTCCCTTCATTATTCCTTTCATTTTAAAAGACGTCTAGGTCAACTGCAAATAAACGATGATAGAATTGGGGCTTTAGACTCTTAAGAGTAATTAACGACTGATCTTTCTCAAGTTACAAATGAACAATTAACCTGTGATCTTTCTCGAATTTCTAAATGAGCAGGAAAAACGTGGTTTTCATTGACTCAAAAACTCCGTTCCATCATCTCTACTTAACATAATTTCCCACACATCAATAATCATCTTTATCAAACATGCAACTCAAACTTTCGTGTTTCCGTTTCTTTTTCTCCCAATATTTCTTGGAAGAATCGCATTATTTTCTTACTAATCAAGCTTATATGAATCTATAAGGTTGGGCGTTCTGAGGCACTTTTAAAATTTCTTTATAAATCACAGCTGCTTACCTCTTTATAGGGATGTTCTTCCCTGTATAGTGTGTTCCGAGCACATCTGGGGTTGTTATATTCACACTTGTCTTATTGAAAAGGTATGAGAGCCTCTGAATTTTTCTTCTTATAAACTTTTAAGCTTTCACCAACTCTCTCTCCAGTTGCTTTCTTTTTATTAAGTTGTTGCGTCACTCTCTTTATACGATCGCTATTACAACGGACACTGCTTTTCTGAACCCTCAGTCCCTTACCTTCTCCATCGAGGACTCCTACGACACAACTTTCCACACAATCTCATCCTTCTTCTGTCCAACTCTCTTACCTCAGACCAACGCTAGGATGAATCATACATGTAATCCATTAGTAAAGTATGGAAAACACTTCTTTTGACAAGCACATTTTTCAAACGCTGTGTAGCAGTACATATCGGCCTCTAAAGTGATCCTCTTTCAATTTCTCCCAAACTGGTAGAATTCAATTTCTAGCGTTTCAAAAAAAAAAAAAAACCCTTTCCCTAGCGTTTACCCAAAGAATATATTTAATACATTTCTTCGACACATTTAGTGTCTGCTGTTGTTATTTGCTATTAATTCTATATATTGAGCTTACTTCATTCAGTTTCTTGCATCTACATTTCCCTTGATAAGAACTTTTTCAGTCGTTTGTGTTGGTTCTACTTCCTTTACTCAAAAGCTCATTTATATAAAGCTTCTATTTTATTTTTTAAATTAACTATATCAGTAATTTATACCCGTGACTGTGGAGCTGGTGTCAGAGCGAAAATAATTTTTTTTTCACTATTTAATAAAGGGGTCTGAGGCTGGAACCAGGCAATTTTAAAATGGAGCCAAGGATAGAGGCCGAGCCAGAGTTGAACCCGGAAAAATATACTTTGAGGCTCCTCAACCGTGTTTAAATGTCTCCTATTAATTTTGACATTGGATAAGTTTGCGATAGAGGTTAAGATAGATAACTTGTTAAGAATGACTAAATTTAATCGACGAAGAAACATGGCTTTCATTTCAACTGTCGTGAGTTTTTTTTTAAATGGAAAATCCGTTTTGGTAAAAAAAAAAACTATAAATATATGGAACAGAAAACTTAACGTAGTTAATAAATAATTATTTAACGAACGATCTGGGGAATAAAATAAAATAAAAATATAAAAATAATACAATATTGATATTATGCAATTGTATTTACAATGCAATTTTAATATTATACAAGTAGGTATAAATAAGAAATAATTAACTTATTAAAGATAAATTATAAATACACTATAAAAACATGGCATAAATAAAATCTTACTGCAAGAAAAAAAATAAAAAAAAAATATATTTAAATAATAAAAGGAATTATGCTAAATATTTTTTAACAAGTTTTAAATAAAATAGTCAAGAACTAAAATTTCTGCACAGATAAAATCTGATGATGAAACTTTATAAAATATATATAGACAATAATAATAATAATAATAATAATAATAATAATAATAATAATAATAATAATAATAATAATAATAATAATAATAATAATCCTCTCGAATCTAATTTCATGATTCTCGAATAACCAATTTGACTGTACAAGAACAAAATGTATATCGAATTTCTTCGTTATATTTTTCTTTTTTTTACATAATTTTCTTCAAATAATTTACATCACTCTCACACACACAAATTTTCTTTAAGAAAAAAGTATATAGTTTTCATAGCTCATGTACTACTGTACTTAACCATTTACAAAAAAATTTAAAACAATTTTTTTTTTCATATAAAAATAAAACCATCTAAAAAGAATGCACAAGAATAATTCTAAAATATTGATTTGGTACAGCATATATATATATATATATATATATTATATATATATAAACATATATTATTATATATATATATATATATATATATATATATATATATATATATATATTATATATATATATATATATATAGTATTATATTAAAATCTCGCATGAAAGATAATATAAAACTAAATTAAAATGTGCTATCTATTGGAAAGAGAACCCTTTTCCTTACAAGAGGAAACCTGACGGAGGGAGAGTGGATAGCCATCCGAAAGTCTAGTCAGCAATTTTAATTTACCTTTATTTCCTTAATCAGGATATTTTTTAAATCATATATATATATATATATATATATATATATATATATATATATATATATTATAATATAATAATATTATATTATATATAATATATATATAATATATATATATATATATATATATATATATATATATATATATATAAAACTTGCTTTAAGAAACTTATTGCTTATCATACAAATTAAAGAGTAGGAAGACACCTATACTCGGCTGTAGCCAATGGCGTAAGTTTCGAAATAAACTGTTATGCCTACACGAAGTATAGGGCTGAATTATTTTTTTTTTACATGAATAATTCATTGAAGCATGTAAGTATCACAATTCAACGACAGTAATAGGATAAGTTTATCTAAGTCTAAAATTCACAAATTGAAAGATAAAAAATACTCACATTCAAAAGTAATAAAAATTCCTTGAGAACTTACTATACAAAACCATGTGTAGATATTGTGTGAATCATCGAATGAGACAGGTTACGCAAAGTCTCGATGGGCTGATGCAATCATGATGACAAAATGCTCCACACTTCATGCAGGCCACCATTGCTCGCATGTTGCACGGGCAACCCTCCTCAATGACATTTGTGTTGTTATTCTTAGGAACCAATTCATTTACATTTAATCGAGAGAGGTTCTTTCTTAATCCTATCTCAATGGATGACCCATTGTCCCCAAAATCGCTTACAATTTGATTCGTGTTTACAGTCATTAAATTCGCATTCATATTTAATGAGTGAGGAGCGTTTATTACTTGGTTATTGTTTGGATTTGTAAAAGTATGAACATTTAATGACATAGACTGATTCTCTACTGGATGAAAATTGTTAATAATATTCGCACCAAGAGGTATATTCTGGTAAACATTCTGCTGCTGATGGACGACAGACCCTTGTTGCTGAAGTTCTGGAATGGTAGAACAAGGGTGATGATCTTGTATGAAATAAGCTTGCTTAGTCACTAGTTGTTGTTGTTGCTGTTGTTGTTGTTGTTGTTGCTGGTGCTGGTGTTGTTGTTGCTGTTGTTGTTGTTGCTGTTGTTGTTCTTGCTGCTGCTGTAGTTGCTGCTGTTGAAGTTGCTGCTGCTGCTGCTGATGAAGTTGTTGCTGTTGATGAAGTTGTTGTTGCTGTTGTTGTAATTGTAGCTGTTGTAAATGCTGTTGCTGTGGTAGCTGTTGTCGCTGATGTAGTTGTTGTAGTTGCTGCTGCTGCTGTTCTTGTTGGTGTTTTTGTTGTTGCTGCTGTTCTTGTTTTTGTATTAGTTGTTGTTGCTGTTCTTGTTGGTATTTTTGTTGTTGTTGCTGCTGTTCTTGTTGGTGTTTTTGTTGCTGTCGCTGCTGCTTTATAAGCTGATCTCGCTGCTTTGATTTTTCCTGATTTTGTTGCTGAAGTTCTTCAGATACATATTTCTCTTTTTCAAATTGATTCTCAGGAAATTGAATTTCTAATTTAGGTTTAACTTCTGTCGTCCTGTTTACATTCATTTGAGACCTCAAATGTTGGCTAACCATTTCTGGTTCATTTGGAGTAAGACCACCGTCCGGAGAAGATTCTGGTAATTGGCGCTCTTCATCGCCCATTTCAGCGTTCGAGCATGGGCTATTATCAGCATCAGCAGATTCTGAAAATTCAATTTCTCGTAAATTTATAGAATCCTTTTCATTTGAATCTTGTGATTCATTAACAGAATCATAAATCTTATTTCTATATTCAGTTGCACCATGATCATTTGGGTTGGAAGTATAATGCCCTTTGATAAATTTAGAGCTACAATCTGCAAGAGCGTCTGACTTTATGTTCGAATAATTTTGTTCTACATTGTGACTATTTTTCACAGAGGTATTTTCAATTCTTTTATTTACAATTTCAGATTTTAAATGATACAAACCTCTTTCAGAGGAACTTTTCTGCTCTATTGAATAATGTGTCACTTCTGTATTTTCGCCCTTAGCTACAGATTGGTCTAATGAATTTAAAAGGGATTGTTCATAGTATACCTTTGGACTCTGTGAGATCTGTCGCTGATCTGAGTCATTTTTTACAACATCAATGCAAGCCCCAGCTCGTGTTTCAGGTTTAACAAATGGTTTAATATTAGAGAGTGAAGTGTTTATTTTTTTAATGTTACAATCTTTGATCCTTAGAGATGCATTATTAACATTACTTGGACCACTGCTGTTATAAATTACACCTGAGCTGAGGTCACCTTCGGATAAAAAATGACAAGTAGGACTAGATGCTGGAATGAAATTAGCGTGAGCTGAAGAAGTTGGAATAAGAATTCTTGGCCCAACGCTATTAGGCCGAGGGATAACAGAAGGAACTGCTGCTAATATATTATTTCTAGAGGGGGGAGCACTTGATGCTCTGGGAGGATGTTGTTGATCACCATCAGTTCTTCCATTCAATATATCTGATACACGTACTAAATGAACATTTGAAACGGATAACGTTCGAAGAAAGACTGGTTTCCCTCCTGCTGCTGGGCGAAGAATGGTTATTGGACCACTAGTGTTCACAGGAACTTTTGACCCTTCTTTTATTGTCTGAAATGTAAAAATTACGATTGGTAAAACTAGAAACAAAATCTTAGCATAGTGAAAAGAAGCAATACAAAGAGGATTTTGTGATCCCTCCGACCCCAACACTAGCATTCGACCCTGCCACATATGCAATCTTTTCCCTCATATTTCGAATTAATTACCATATATTTCAATCATCAAGTCGCAGGTATAGAGGGGCAAGGGAGTTAGAAAGCAAATGACAGTTTATCAAGTCTCTCAACCCTGTCCAAAAGAAGGGTGGAGCTTGAGCCCCCCCCCCCCCAAATGCGAGAACAGTACTCCATACAAAGGTGAATAAGACCCTTACATAACTGGAGTAACTTCGGAAGTAAAAAATTCCCGCAACCTAAACAGAACTCCCAGCTTCTTTGAGACCACTTTTGCAACCGTTGTGATGTTAGGTTTCCAAGACAATTCTTTGTTAATGTTCAGACCCAGAATGTTTATGTCGTTCACAGGTGAGACGTTAGAGGCCGTCAAAGGAGGAGTCACAAGACCTCTCCTCAAGGAAGGAGGAATACGATTAGAAAATTCGGAAGAAGTGTCTGTTGTAATAGCGATAGTATAAGGGTTGATACAACAGTTCGATGGCAGGAAAGAAATTGCAGAGTCAGTTACAGCAGAGATTTAAGACAAAAATACTTCTAATTCCACTTTCTCAAGCAGGGCTCCATACATACAAAGATGATGCCACTATAAAGAGAAAGCAACTGGGGTGGTGTGACGAGGTTTTGAAGACGCATCAAAACAAAAAAACTCTTAAGAATTAATTTATTTTGTGAGAAGTAATGCGATCCTTCTATAAAAAATCACAAGAAAAGGAAATACCAAAAATATTTAGAAAATGGGGAAGAACTGAGTTTGATGTTTTCAAAGATGTTATAAATAGGTGCAAGAATTTATAGAGCAGATAGATGAAGGAACTGAGTTTTTCAGACATTCAAAATAGCCATGTTTTTTTTCGGTAAAAATTAGAAATGTAAGAGAGATCAAAGGTTTTAACTGTTCCGGTTCCTTCCTCTTAGCAGAGCTAATTCTTTGAAGTTGAGTGGGATATTTTTCAAAGTAAGAAATAAAAGATGGAATCGTCAGCACAAGAGTGGATAAGTGATGAAGTGAAAGGTCATTAATTAAAAGAAAAAAAAATTGAAGGTAGAAAAGTACCCTGACAAATACAATTATTAATATATTTAATGGATGAACAGTGGTAGCCTACAACAGCTGCTACAGAACGACTGGAAAGGAAATCAAGAGAGGATAGTTGGAAGAGGGAATTTTGGAAATCAAAGATCTGTGCTAGAGTCTATCGAAAGCTTTTGATATGCTTAGCGTCATAGCAAAAGATTCACGAAAATGCTGAAGATGCGAGGGCTAAGACTAAGATTCAGAGGGAATACCAAGACCACCAGTAGAGCATAATTTGCAAAAGCCATATTGGCGCTCACAGAAGAGATTAGAAGAATTCAGATGTTTGATTACAGTATATTGGAAAAATGGAGGTTAAAAAGATAGGAG
>JABUQX010009076.1:27500-34843 GCA_015478945.1 Trachelipus rathkii
CATAGTTTCACTACTATACATTAACACTGGTAACAACATCCCCTTAGGCAAAACCCTAGCGAATTCAAGACTTAGTCTCTTCACATCCACCAAGGATTTTATCGCACTAGCAACCTTTATACCATTCACAAATTACAAATTTCCTACTACATTCTGCATCATCCGTTCCCTTTTCATCCAACATATATCCTAAATATTAAACTCAGATAACTCAGAATACTTGTTTTCAGTTTTGTTCCAACCATCAAACATGGACTTCACAAATGACCGCGGAACTTCTCCTCACTCACGTACGATATACCCTTACTCTTATCTATGTATTCACTTTCAACCCCTCCTTTTACACAGACACCATCCCCTGTCACTCTATCAATCCTCTCACAAACTCTCTTCAGATTCACGCACACAAAACCAAATCATTCGCACACAATAAATAAGCAGGGCACCCTCCACTCCCTTCAATTCTCTATCAGTATAACACCTTCCCCCTCTAATTCTTTCAGAACACCATCCATATACAAATTAAATAACCAAGGAGACATAACACATTTGTGCTTTACAGAACTTTGGCTATTCAATAAAATATATAAACCCAATCTTTTCGACTCCATTTATTCTTAATACACGCTTCACTATCGTTCATACATTACTTTTAATTCCATTCAGAAAGCCTATCAGTCACTGAACCCCAACTATAATCAACTAAACACCGTACCACAGAGCTTTCCCCTATTAATCATGTCATAACGCCTGGTTCGCAAAATCCATATAAAACCCTAGATAACGAAATTTATTCCTCTTCTCTTTCCATTTCCTCATCGGCTAATAAGATTTCCTCTCCACACATGCCTCTATCCAACTTCTAATGCAGCTTGTTCATCGCCAATACAGTCTCTTAGTCATTCAATGCACCCTTTCAACCAAAATACCAGCAAGCATCTTCCCTACAACACTCAAAAACTAATTATCCTATAGTTTTTCTAAGTTTCTTAATTCCCCCTTACTATGGGGGCACTATTACTGTCTCGCTTCCATCCCTCGAACTAACCATTCCCAATAAACTACAACCTGAACAAACGCGCCGCCATTCAATTCCTGGTTACGCACCTTTCTTTTCTTCTAGCCTCTGAAAAAATCAACATTCCTCTCCTGCACCTCAAAAATACATCCACTTTCTTTCTTTCACAGTCTCCCAGCGGTCGATTCCAGGCGCACACACTCAATAATATATCCGATTACCACTAGACTAACATCCAATCTTTCATATGACCAAACCATCTCAATGTACTCCATCGGCTTATAATAATTCTAACTATACGCCCTTCTACTAACAACATAACTCCTAAATGCTGTTCATCCTCATTTATCATATCTTCTTTGCAACACCTTTAACATGCACCCTAAGGGGTTGTCTATCTCTGAACACTTTGTATCTTTTAGATTCTTGCTCTTATCTATTCCAACCCAATTAGTTTCACCATATTTTAACTATACCCATTGAACACAAGGTAACGAACATACTCCTCATCAAAACCCAAAACCGGCGCACTCCAAGACTTAAGTCCCTTTGTGGGGGTTTGGCTATTTTAGTTTCTTGTAGGATTTTTTTTAATTAGTCTCATAATTGAAATCTCTTTTTTTTTTTTTTCCATCTCTAGGTTGATTGCATTGAAAGGGAGAAAAAGAAAATGATGTGTCTGTCTGAAAGAAAATGAACGTCCACGAACAAGGAAAGTTCCCGAGGAGCTGGCATGGTTTTTTAGTTTGTGTGATTTAAAAAAACAAAAAAAAAAAAAAACAAAGTGAATTAAATTAAATTAAAAAAATTTTAGTTTTTTTGTCAATTTGATAATAATTTAATTAATTTTATTTATATAATGAAAGTAATTTTGCGACTCCCTCTATATTTTTCAGTTTAAGGGATTGATTTCAAATATACGCAATAATAGAGAATTTAATGTTTATTTTGAATTGAATTAAAAAGGATTAGAAATTTAATGGTTTTTTAGAGATAACATATTATGATAAGAAATGTAAATATCGAAAGCTGATCAGATTTTTGTATGGGATCCGGATCTATATAACGGAATGGTAACCGGGGATTGCGTTTCGGGATGTCTCAGGTCAAAGGATTGTTGGAGGTATGTGGGTTTGCTCGCTATTTTTAGATTTTCTTTGGTAAGGTGAGAGTGAGATGGTTTTTAAATTTGAATTTTTTTATTTATTATTGTTGGGTAGTATTCTTAACATAGTCGTTTTGTTTTCTAGGATTTTGGTATTGGTCCAATTTAACTGCGGTTTGGAATTTGGATTAGAGGAAACAGAAAGGACTAAAAAACTGGTCAAGAACTACAACATTGGCCAGGTAGCTACTAATTTGCTAGTTTTGTTTTATTTAATTATTTGATTTGTTTCTTTATTATTTTAAAATTGCATTTCATTTGATTTCATTATATTTTCATTATTTCATCATTTGACTGTTTTAAGATTGCTGATTTATTGTTTATTAAAGATTCTTAAAGTTAATTTTTGCTTACATATTTATTATTATTTTCATAACTTTCTCTATATATTTTATTGTTATTGTTTCACTGTTATGTTTTGATCTTTTTTGTATCATTTCAGTTTTTTTTTCCCCGATTTGGTCTGGTTGCATTTGGATTGCGGATTGGTCTCTGTGATTGGGTTCCCAAGATCCCAAAGGGTTTAAAGAGGATATTGGTACCGGGAACGGATCAATTATTGATATCTATTACAACCTGAAAAACACCACAGTGAACAGAGAAAAACCTAAAAGACAAACAATAAAACAAAGAGAGTAAGAAAAGAAATAAACTTAAAACGAAACGTAAAAGACAAACTACAAGGATAAGTGACAAAGGGGAACTTCGAATGTAAGAAAACAATATTTTGAAAATATATTGAAAGAAAAAAAAGAAATGAACAAACAAAAACTTAGAAAAAACTTAAAAAGAAATAGGAATTAGGCTTAATGAAAAACATTGTGAAAAGAATTTGAAAAACATTTTTTTTTATTTAAAGAAAAACATTTATAATTTAATGAACAGAAAACCTTAATGTAAAAACAGAAGGAGTGCAGTGAGTAAAACTATTAAAAATAACATTACCGCTGTCCTTTAATTAAAAATAAAATATATTTTGCATACTTTTCAAGATCAACTATTTATTATCTTAAATATCACAGATATCAATATTCTATATTTTTTAAATTTCAATTTATTGTGTCATATTAGGTTTGATGTCAGTTAGGTTCTATACAGGTCGGTGTTTAAGGTTGTTTAAAGGGTATAATGACTGTTTAAGGTAATAAAAATACTGTATGAAAGTACGAGGGTCTTTTGTAATTGTAGTGATAATATATTACGAAAAGTGGTGTAGGGTAAGTGGTATAACAGGGATAACTCGTGTGATTTTAGGAGACCTTAATTATGATTTTTATAAACAATATTATTGTAGGTTTAAGAATAAGGATTTTGTTTTGTAATATCGGTATCGGTCGGGTTTTTTTTTTTGGGTAATACAACTTAAAAGGTGTATGGTGTTTTTTTTTTTTTGTTTTTTTCCCCTTCTTTTTTCCCTTCTCACGACAACAAAATTCAAATTGTAGATTTATTCTTATTATTTTATTTTACCTATAGTAAAGTCCGCTCATATTTGTGGCGCCCAACGTGGGTCTGTCTCGAAGGATAGGTTGAGGCAGGACGTAGTGTATAGTAAGGAGCAAGTTAGTTATAAGTAGTAAGTAAGTAGAATATAAGTGTAAGTAAGCTTGTAAGTGTAAAGTATAAATCATGGCTCCTAATGAGAGGAGTTGCGGGCGGAGTTGGAAAGGTATAAGAGGAAGCTTTAAGGAAGAAAGAGAAAGAGAATGAAGAATTGTTGCGAGAAAGGTGAAGGATTAACAGGAGCGGAATGAGAGAAGGATGGAAGAAGACGAATGGACAAACAGCGAAAATATCTTTACACAATAGCTTCATAAATAAATTTTGGGAAAAAACAAAAAGTGTAAAGCACTTAATTGAATAAAAGGGGTTTGCTGATGGGATTAGGAAGTGTATCAAGTTTAATGAAAAGCGATGAAAGAATGAGGCTACTCAAAAGGTGTAAATGTAAATGAGCATTGCTCCAGTGGTACAAAGAAGGACGAGAGAGTGAAGACCAAAGATGATGAAAAAGTGGATGTACAAGGATGATGAGTTAAGTGAAGTGACCTGAGGATGAAGCGGGGGGTGGAGAGAAATGGATGTAAATAATAAAACGACATTTTTACTAACACATTAATAATCTATTAACAGTAGAAAGATATGGCAAAATTGTAAGTGTTAATTATGAGAAACAAAATTATACAACTCTGTCCTGCTACAGCAAATAACAGGAGAATGAAGATGAAAAGCAAAAGTATAGATTCTTTATATAGTAGTTCGGAAGGTGAGGTGAATGTGTTTGAGGGAAATGGGACGGGATCTAGTTCTGAGTCTGATGATCGCAAAGTGCAAAAGAGTGTGTTTATTAGGGATATCCCCAAAATAAATAAGTTTAACGTGTATGGTACAAAGGAGGTCGAGGAGTTTTTTAGGGAATACAAGGGTTATTGTAGGGAGAAGTTTGATGAGAATAAGGTATTTTGGGTGAAAGAGTTGGGCGAATTTTTAGAGGGACGAATGTTGGATTTTTATAAGGCTGTCAGTGTGGGTGAACCAAAGTATGAAGTGGTGAAAAAGAGGATAGTGGACACCCCAGGTTGTGAGAGTGTGAAGGGGAGTGAGTACTAGAAAGGTGAAAATGAATTTGATAAGGGCCTAGGCGTGGAAAGAATGAAAGGATCGATATGTATGCGCACCGACTGGAAACCCTGGCGAGAAAGAAGTTTGGGGATGATGATGTGGATGGAACCAAAAATTTTAAAGATTGGTTTTGGATACTGTTCCAACCGCGGTGGCGGAGTATATAAATTTGCGTAGGAAAAGAGAGAAATGAGAAATGGGGCCGGGAGAAGCGATTGTACCTTGGGAGGATTTTTGGAAATTGTAAGAAGAGATAGGGAGTTTTGAAGGGCGACGGCGAGGGAGAGGAAGGACTAGTCGAGGTTACTCGGCGACTAACCGACGTGAGGTGTTAGTGGTATAGGACCGAGCGGGATTAAGGTTATGCTCGCGCAGCGAGAATAAGGATAGGAGATGGGCTATTCACCACGCAATGTATAGATCTCAGCTTAAGGATCGTATAGGGCGACGCAACTGCTGAATAGGCTAACCCCTATGAATGTAAATTGTGAAGTTTTTCGGGAAGATTTTTACGGGTGGTTTTGGGTGATGATGAAAGAGCAGGTGAATCACTAGGAGAATGGAAGGTGAGAGTGGGGTAAATTTTTTTGGTTTTGCTGGTCGTCAAAGCTTGGTAGGAAGTGTGAATGTGAGAGGGAATGATGGTTATAACCAAGGTCAAAAAAGGGGGTTTTAAATAAAAATCGGGTCAAAGGTTCGTGAAACCAAGAAAAATGGTGAGCTGGTGCGAATAAAAAAGGATGGTGAAGTTGCTTTCGTTGTGGAGATTGGGGTCATAATGGATTTCAGAAAATAGTCGATGGGCAACTGGTGCTTGGTTTTAGCTGTGGGGCAAGTGGGGCCAATTTTTGCCATGAATTGTCAGACCCGCAAGAGGAACTGGTGTAAGGGATGCGGCAGTAGTGTGGATATTGGGTGCGTGATTCGTCCACAGGCGCAGTAAGAGCGAGGCAACCTGGTAATGTGGGACTGTGTATCTGAGAGGGCATTTTTCTATAGGAATGTGTAGGTCCCCTAGAAATACTTGTACGACATGTGGGAAGATAGGGCATGTGGCTGGAATGTGTTGGAGTGTGAGGCAACCAGAGGGACAGGGTCAGATTCATCCTGGTGTGACAGGTCTTGGTACTGGGTGTTAGTGTTCCGGTTTCAACCGTTGTGGTCAGGTTCTGTTGGTATGACTTAGGATGTAAATGTGAGTGAGGCAAAGGTGAACACAGTCAATAATCCAGATAGGTGTAAACACTCCGAGGAAAACGGGTTGCCCTTGAGGGGTTGCAACTGGGTGAACCCTCAGGTGAGATAGGTTGGCAGCAGATAGGGATGTAGTGTCGATCTGTGTTTTTCAAGGTTGGTCCTGTGAACTGAATGTATGAGTATAAAGGTTTATTGTGGAGGAATTGAGGGAGGTGAAAGTTTTGATTGATACTGGGTGTATGGTTAGTGTTGTGTACAAAGGAGCATATGATAGGATGAATTTAAGGGAAGATCAGAAAAGAAGTCGGTAGGTCGGTTCATATTAAAAGGGAATTAGTAATATGTTGGTGTAACCCTGTGGAAGTAAAATTTTAGAGAGAAGGTTAGGATACGGAGGAATAAGGCAATGGGAGAGGAGTTTTTATTTGTGATTGATAGTAGGCAATGAAAGTATGATGTGTTATTGGGCTATAAGTTCTTTTGAGTGCAAATGGGATAGTTATTCATCCTGATGGAAGATAGAGAAGAAGGTGAATAAGGATGGAAAATGTCAGATGTATGTGAATGATTTAGGGAAGGTAGCTGTGAAATTGGTTAAAGGCGTGAAAGTGTTTGCTTTAGAGGATAAGTCCTTGAAGACGGATAAAGTGGTAAGTTGTGAAAGCTAGGTTGGAATAAAACGAAATGTAGGTGTGGATGAAAAACCACGAATGCATGCTTTCTGGTGGATTGGTTATCGATGCGAGGTTATACGGGTGAAAAGGTTGCTTCATGTCTTTGACGGTATAACATAGTATATTGAATAATCCTAGGGGTATGTATGGCAGAAGGTGCCTGATGTGAAAAAAGAAGAGAGTGAGAGGTATAAGGGTTGGCTGATGTCGTTGGTAGTTTGTATTGTCTATTTTTTGTATTAGACGAATTCGAGCGAGACTGATGGCTCGTGTTTTGCTGGTGATACTTGAGAAGTAAAAAAGGATTGGGTGTATTGAATGAACATGGTGATAAAGTAAAATTAACCCTGAAAAGGTTTGAATGAAGTTGAAGGAGAACAAAAGGTTTTACGAATGTTTATGGGAAAGGAGGAAAAAGGCGCCTGGAGCCAGGCGCGATGAAGAATTTTTTTGGAGAATGGCCAAAAATTGCCAGGCGTTTTCGCAATTCGTGTTAGCGGAAGGAATACCCCCATATACCAGCGACCGCGTCACCCCGGTCAAAAAAAAATTTCCACCCCCTCACCTGTTGGCGACGAATGAGATTGAAGAGCAGGGTGAAGAGTTAGAAGCGAATTAGTGTGTTGGAAGAGAGGTGTGAGTCCTGAGGAAAATAGTCCCGATTCTC
>JABUQX010009077.1:0-15000 GCA_015478945.1 Trachelipus rathkii
TAATATCACATTAATATACATATACATTACTAATACATAAAGATGATATGAGATTAACTCAGTAAGTACATCATAACAATACATACTATGACATACATACAATAACATATACATCATTACATTATAACATTACATTCCATACATCATACAACATACTACGAATGATTATACATACATTATTACAATGACGATATAACATACATATCAATTTATAACATACTAATACATATACCACAATTATATATACTTACTATTACATACATAAACCATATCATACATCATCTTACATAACATATAATCCCTACATGATTATAAAATTAGCATAAGCGATGAAGTTGGCTGAGTAGGTATCCCAGATGGATATTTTCTCCATAATAAAAATAATATATATATATATATAATTATTTATATATAATTATATCTCATATTAAGTATATATATTATATATCTCACTATTTTATCTTATATAAATATATATCTATATTATCTTTATATCTAATGGAGTAATATCGGGGGTAGCTGGGGACTATAGTACTTAAGTAGTAGCATCAATATAACTATCAGCAATCACTATATTGCCCTTATTCTTGTAAATTAAATATACACAATACACTTAGAATTACCGTATATATATATAGTATATTATATATATAATTATATAACGTTTTTCTCTTCAACATTACACACATATCTTATCCTATACTATATATAGTATATCAAAACATTTATTTCACCAAGGGTTGAGACGACCCCATCTCAGAAATTCTATCCAGATCAGCGATGATAAAGGATCGAGTCATTGGCATATGACGTCGATAGAGTTGAGGTGGCAGGTGAGATCAATAGATGAAAAGTAGGAATATAAAGTAGGAGATAAGGGGGATCCAGACCCCCTTTAAGGAACCGGGCATGATATTTGTTGACAAGATATGCATTTTAGAAATAGTTCGCTACATGTCATCTAAAAACTAGCACTGAACATTGCATCCCGACTCTGTGAAAGTTATATTACCTAGTACATATAGCAAGAGAATGGTAGCGAAACCCATTAAGGTAGCGGAGAGCTTTCGGTGAAGCGTTCTGTGCAAGTGACAGCACTGTCGGAGGATCTCCTGCCGCTCCGTCTTCGGTTCGCCCCGTCACTCTCCTTCAAATGTCTTCTGTATTGTCTAATCCTTATTGGGTTAGCCCACCCCACGCAAGTTTCCCCGTAGTTCCTAAGACCGAAAAACCATAAATCGGTTAGATAGGAAGTATATCGCCAGTCAGACCTCGAGAGCCGAAAGCCGTACTGGCGACGAGTGAGATTCCAATGATAATCTAAGAAGTCAGCGTTGAGACGGGTTTCAAAGATCTTAGATAGAATACAAGAGAGAGCTAATAGGGCGATAAAGTTAGAAGGATGCAGAGCAGCCTGGACATGTGCGAGCTTACCAACATTGAGGGAAAGTGCTGAGTATTGGAGACAGTATAAGTTGAACGAGGTGGGATAGCACTGGAAGCACACTTCCTCAAAACTTTGGGGAGGAATGCCACACAGGCCAATGCGCCTTCCTAACGTTTCATAGATTTCAGGGGCGCCATGCACCCGATCAATGTAATCACAGAGGTAAAAGCATAGGAGACCTGAGAGGAGTAAGGAGTAGGAAGAGGACATGCCTAGGATACCTCTGTTCCTCCAGGGTGGGTTAAGAAGAAAAATTATGGAGCGAGAAGAGATTTGCCTATATACGTTTTCAGTTGAAGAAAATAGCAACAGAATCTTTATCAGATCAGAAATATCAAGGAGGAAAGGCAGATTTACAGAAGTTTGTCATAGACCCTGATGTTTTTTTTGGCGCATATGCTCAGGCTTAGTAATACCCGATCTTGCTTTCACGTAGGTTAGAACCACAGGAGTTAGCCTGCACTTTCATTTTTGATTGTATACAGCCCCGTCTGTCTTGAGCTTTCACGCTTTCGCATGAGCTACCCTGCATTTTTTTAACTACGTTAGGTGATCTTTATATAGCCTGGACATGTAGGTTGATTATATTATCAAGTGCTAAGATGGAGGAGGACGAGAATTTTTTCCCAATTTTTTTTTTCTACCTCCTCTTGTATTGAGGTCGGTAGCCGCACTGTTCTCAGTCCTATGCCTTGAGAGCTCAGAGACATAGCTATATGATTTTCGATTGCGTTTATCACAGGTTAGAGCGAGACCTCGCAGATTTGCCTCGACTTGATAGCAGGACATTTGAACCCAGTATCATCATTTTCCATCCAACGATTACAGTCTGGCCCTGTCCTTATATTCATCTTAAGAAGTTCTTCCTCTCTATTCACACATCCACTGCGCATCCATACTTATGTCCATCGGCAGTGCTACTGCCGCCTGATGGGGTTGCAAATGTTACTCATCTGCAAACTTGGAACATCCGTCTTATAACATTTCTAACGTCCCTTTGGTCATGCGTCATAATACTTATAATATATATATTATAATATGCCTCACCTCACCTATCACCCCCTCTACTATATCATATATATAACCCCCTCCACCCTTAGTCCTCCTCTATCCCGTCACGGCTGTCCTTATATACTAACTACTTCTTACTAATATACTAACCCTCCTCCCCTAGGTTCCAACACCTTTGGTATAGCAATTTCATACACCGAAATAGGCATAGTCCTAGATCTATTTGTCTCCATCATTTACCCTACCTACTCGCACAGTAACTTTTCAAAAATCAGATATTCTTGGCATACTAGATCGCAACACTTCGCATCGTACTATATAGTACCGTCAGCCCTACCTTATAGGCCATTATCACACACCCGTATATACTATCATGCGTTATTTTTTTTTTATCTGATACTCTACGAACTATATGGTAAACTAATGTCTTCATTTTCTACTTATTCATCTATTAGTAGTTCTTATTGGTTTCTCACTATATTACCCTATATGTCTCTATACCCTTATACTGTATTTATAATATTGAGGTTATACATGAGGCTTGATGCATCCGCAACCTCTTGTATGAACTCTTTTGTCGCACTTAGATCGTACTTGATATACTTGTTAAAACGCAAACACTGTGTCCTCATACTTCTCACTTATTTAATATAAACTACTTTTTATTATTTCAACCTTGATCTAACTTTATCTATTATTATTACTATTTATCTCTCATCTATTCATTATAAGCTTTGTCAAAAACTTTCCTTCTTGAATGAGGCCTTCTTATCGCTTTCTTCAGGAGGGGTCTAAGCCTGGGCGGTACGGGTTGATGAAGGAATTCCTCTAAGGACAACCCTAAACTTTACAAGGCTGTTCTCAATTCTTAACCTTACAAACCAGCGCTCACCAAGTGGGAATATTCGCAGTTTGGATTGTTGTTTTATGTATTTTTCGTTTGCCTCTCTATGCTAGTTGTTAATGAGTTGTTAATGTGGTTACTTCAACTGCATATTGCCAGAGAGTGAGTTCAATCGGAGGCTTCATTTCCTCATCTCTTCTGCAGATTCTCCGCCGGAGTCGGCACCAGTTCAAAAGTGCCCAACCTTTCTCCTACCTAACGCCACGATGGCGTTATTATTCATTATTATTATAAAGAACTTTACCAATCAAAATTTTTTGATCGCTTAAATAATTCTCTAGGTCTTTGAAGTAGTCTTTCGTCTTTATTCTCCCTGACAAAGCCCTTCTCTCTTTGCTTATTCTACTCCCAGCCTATACACTCAGTCTCTTTTCTTGTTGCATTCATATAGATATCTGTCACCTATTATCCCTAATTTACTCTTCTGTTGCCGGTCGTTACCTGCTTATAGTCACCCTTAGTATCTCTATCGAATATCTTATCTATCTATTGCCACCTTCGGGGTCTGATCCCCCTGCTTTTTTGACTATCTTCTGTATTATTTCGTTGATTTATTGCCCCTAAGGCCTTATATCTATTATCCTTTCTCTTTACCTTATTTTTTTATCACTCTACCTCGGGATTATTTGAGGTGGCTCTTCTGTCCTCATGCAGCCTTATCGCCGCACTATATTTTCTTTCACTCCCCGTCCCTCCTCAACCCATACACCTTATATTCAACTCTTTTGGCTAGATCCTATCAACCTTTCCCTATTATCTTTTTATTTATTCTCTTTTTTATGAGACATTACTTACCTATCCGGTGTAGGCATACAGTCGTACGGCCCTCTACCCTCAATTTCCTTCACGAGAGGGCAGTTGTGGAGGCGCTATTTAGTTCACGTCCCTCCGCCAGACCCTACGGCGCGTCACTAGCTACTTACCTTATTTAACATCTTTCCTTATATTATATACTATATACTATATACCTGTATTTATTCTTCCCCTCTTTACTTTGCACATGGTTGGCGTCATACGAGAGTTAGGACCTCCATGCACTATCGTTCCCATAAAATTTCTTTTTCAGAATATATCACCTCAATCGTCTTGTTCCCCCTGGCTACCATACTATTGCCCTATGGTCTATTTTTTCAATTTCCACAGAAGACTACCTCTCTCCATGCTCAATAGTAGAGCGTGAAAACAGGAATTACTACTTCCTTTCACTGATCGCTGGTATGATTGCCCTACTCGGCTTTTCTCTATACTGGCGACTTCCCCGCATAATTTGTTTGCACCACACCGCATTAAATTATCACTCTTTTGGTAACACGTTATCAATTAGCATTTGGTAATTAGCATATTAGAACCAACTAGAGTAAATCACAGTAGGCGTAATGCTATCTACACAACTAACCCACTTACTATGACTCAGGCTAAGGGCTTTAAGGCGCATGAAAGCAGCCGAATGTTACTTTTTCTTGTCCGTGGAATTCTAAGTGGTCGACTAAGGATGTTATTGGTAGTGCCTGGCATGGTATGGTTACATGGCGACTCTGGGCATTATCACTGCATTGTGCGAGCGTGAGGATGCCATCTTCGCCGACAACTCAACCATGCTTCCCTCAACAAGACGATACATTAACATCACTAAGAGTAATAATTAAAATAAATATTGGCTAATTTATCTTCTTCATGGAGCTAGCTCTCCGTTCGTGAATACATTAAATATATTCAATCTATTAATATATTATCTATTTCTGTAGAGGTTACTTAAGTGTATCTCGTCGTATTTATTATTTATATGATAATTAAAATCTATGCAAGTCACCTATCGTTGATATGTGATTTATATTTCATCTATATATGTATATTCTCATATATAATTATATATTATTTATATATATATCATATCTATATATATATATGTCTTATAATATTATTATATAATATATGTCTCTGTATTCTTACTTATATCGTTTATCTCATATTGTAGTGTAGAGTCGTAGGCTTTCAGGCATTAATAATATATATATAATCTTATATGATATCGTTTTATTAGTCTATAGATATATATATATTGTATCATCTATTAATAATTAAATTATTATCATATATTATTATATATACTATATTCTTATTCTATAGTTAACTTCATATTATTACTATATATAGTTCTATATATATCTTATTACGATCTGTGCGACATAGATGCCTACCTGATGCTGGATAAAGGTATTACATCTGTCTCATCTGTTAGTGGTGTGTGTCCCTAGGCCATCGTGCCAGGCAGTCGTGGTCGTGGCGTACGTTTAGGGGGCTCGAGCCGACGGGAACACAGGGGGTGTTGGCGCACGTTCTCTATCCTTCCACCACACTATACTATCTTCCCTATTATGCGGGTTAAGCGTAAGGCGTGCACGCCGTGTTAGTGGGGGGGGGAAACTGCTGCCTGTTTGCGTGCGACAGTAGTGGTTGGCGTCCCATCGCCTCCGCTACCCCTCTTAACTCCCTAACACTTCATAGCCGACTCATGATTTGTGTGGTGCTATGGTGTGCTCACAGAGCCTTTCCATCTCTTTTAGAACTCTATTAACTCCGTCATCTTCATAATCCTACCATCCCCACACAGCTATCCACCACACAACCATAACACCACACACACTAAAAGAACGACCCACAACAGTATATCAGTGATATGGGTTTCCGTAGATCCAACTACCCTAAGGGATTATAAGGGGGGGGAATATATCCCACCTACCTCCGGTAGTTCCCATATATACAGAAGTGCTGCAGAGAGAATATACACTACCGCTTCTATTATCTTATCATAACCCTGTGCAACCATATCTCGGAACTAAAATTAAAAAGGAAGCTTGGATAATATAATCACTGCCTGAACCTTTCGAGTAAAATTATATACATAAAAAAAATTAAAATAAATATGAAAATATTTATTTTAGTAGAAATATTATATTACTTTTATACTAAGAGTAACTTATAGTATATACCCTAAATATAAACAGATGTCTCTAAATAGGATCTATTACTCTTCACTCATAATCTATATATAATATTATCTTTCTTATATGCAGTTATCTTATCTATCTTTATATATTGTATGACTTAAATATATTCAAGATTATAATCTTTATTTTTATTATTTTTTGTCGTTTATCAGTTCCTATCTTATAGACAATTGTAGAAGGACTTATAGATACCAGTGCTCTTTACCAAGAAGTAGTTATTAACCTTTTTTTTCGCTGTATGTGCATAGTTTTATGATTTAGTTTTTGATTAGATTCCGTTTTTTTTAATTTTATTTAGTCTATCTTTTGGCAATAGGATTATTTCCTGCATATATTATATTATTATATCAGTTTACTATAATAAATTAATTGGATTTTCCAAGCATATCCTAAGCAATCGTACTTCCTTTTTTCCCTGTAGCTAATTTTTGGTAGTGTTTTGAGAATATATTAGAGTAATAGGAGATTTCTCTAGATAGATATATTTTATTGTCTGTTATATGAAAATAATATAACTCAATTACTAATTATCATTCTTTTATCTTTTTTCGCCTACTTATGTAATTAACTTGGGATACTTTACAGTCTTTATACGTACAGTTACATATTAATATATATATACATAATATATAGTATATTAATTATATTAATAATATTAATAATTATTATATATATATATTATAATTATATATATATATAGTGATGGATAAGCTAGATAATTATTATCATCATCACAAAATCATGAACGATTATCTCTTATTATACTTACATAAATATTCGTTCTCATCTATAGTACTTTCTACATTAATTTTTTATGCGTGAATTTATGTATTAATTTTGTATTCTATACTAGATTTAATATTAACGCGTTGCCTGGGGAATAATTCCTATCTAGGTTATTAGATAGTGGTTAATATATTATTATAAATACAATTTCTGTGGTTTTTTTCGATCATGATAATTGGATTGTTGAATTGCATGGTAACAATTTGATTCGTCTAAATAAAGCGAATAAGTACTATGAAAGAGTAAGATTTTAGACTTCCATATAGGAATGTATCTGTATGATGAAAACTGCAGAATAGAATAAGCTGGTGATGATTGAAGTAATGTAGTGGATACTACTAGTATTTGAATGTCCGATAGGTGAAATATAATCGTTATGATGGTTGGTAATGTTAAAAGAATAATGATATGGATAGGGAATTATGGAATATAGAAAATTAGAATAGATTGGTAGAAAGAATAGGACTAACAGCTAAGGTAGAAATCGAGAGAGCGATGTGAATGTGAGATTTCGATGGCCGAGGTCTAGGTAACTAGTAGAGGCATACATGTATAAGGAATGGGAATAATATATTTAATGATATAATTTATTTATGTGAGAGAAGATTTTGGAGGAGTAGCACCTGACAGGCATACCCTAAAAGGATGGATGGTACAGATACTATTTATTATATATACTATATATATATGTATTAGTATATATTATACTAATATAATCTAATATTTATGCTTATTGATGTATATAGTATGACATTCCAGTGCCTATGTGTTTCACCTTGTCTATTCTGCGTTCATATAATATATCCTAATAATCTAATCTCTCATTAGTTATATATATACCTCTATTATCAGGTACATTCTAATAGAATAGACATTATTGTATTGATAAAACCTAAAGTACTTTCATTCTTCTAGCTATCTGTAAGATTAGCGATTCCATCTGCCTAGGCGACGGTTCACGATCATCTCACCAGTATCAATCTGAGCATGATACTTTATAGAGTCAGCGATGTTTTTTACCATTATAATCCTATATATTTCTTATACTAAGACAACTAATATAATCTTTACAGAATACAGATGCCCGTAGTCTATATATATCACTTAATATAATTCTACCTATGTGTGGGGAGAAAAAATTACCTATAGGTATTCATTAGTAAATATAGTGCCTGCGTGTCGTTAGGATAGGCGACTAGGGGATGGTGGCAGTTAATAGGTTGGCTATGTCGCACACATATGTATTACCGTAATCATATAATATATCTTTTGCCAGTGATATGTGACTGGTTATATGTATCTGTCTATTTGGGTCCTTCAGAGAAATTGGTCAAGTTGATCGCCGAAATTTAGCAGGCTTTTAATCTAGTATATGTTATCTTTCGGTACGAATGGAATTGTTAATGTTATGATTCGTAATTGAGTAACATATGTTGTAATGTCTGAGATAATATATAGTTAGACGTTGAGTATAGTAGTAGGGAGAAGTGATTAGTGGAAGTTGATTAATATTAAGAAAATGGGCATATATTTCGTAAAATTGCAATCTGCTGTTTTGACTTTTCTATTATTATGAACAAAAGATGTTAAGGCATACTTTGTGTAAAATTGGGTATATGTTTTGATTGTATGGGGATTTGAATCAGTGGTTTTGGGTATGATATTGGTTAAGTGAAATAGGATATAATAGTACAGATGGGATATTTTACTTAAAATTCAATTAGCATTCTTGTCAGTATCTGAGTCTCAGTCTACTATGACTATATGTTTGAGGATATGAGAGCTATGTGCATAGTAGGTCTTTATTTCGTTTGTTAAGTGTCGTTAGTAATCTATTTCAGTCATTTATTTAGCAAGATAATATTCTATTAAGGTTATATTTAGTAGTTAGTGTGAACAATTTAATGTGTTTTATCAGATGACTTGGTGTTTCTGGTGAGTGGTGTCCGCTATTTCATTAATTGTGGGTCCTATTACTTAGCGTCGGTTACATGGGTTGGTTGAGAGTTGCTGGACTTTGTTCTATCCTGGATATACATAAGGTCATGTCCTGAATGGATGTTTTTGCGTATGGGGTTGAGAGTTACAGGGAATTTCTCAGCTTCTACTTTAGTTCACCGGTCATATTACTTAGCCCTACCTTAACTATTACAAGATTTTTTTTTTTATTTTTCTACCCATGTTGTCCTATAATTACCTCACCACTCTCTATGTCATATCTATCACTAGGGGCAGAACCTCTCTGTCTCTTATTCGCGGTTCATTTTATGTAAGTGGGGTGTAATGATCGTTATTGTTCCGCTCTCAATTCATCCAAGTTCAAACACTTATAGATGCAAATTCTTTATCGCATATAATGAGTTGAGCTCACAGATTAATTGCAGGGCTTTAAAAGTAAGTGGTGATTATAATAACATTTCAGTCAGAAATACTACGAATAAGGGACCTCTACTCATCCTGGAAGTCAGAAACTTCCCACATATAAAATCAAGACATGAGTCGATATGGGTTGAGAAACGAATGTCGTATTTATTGTCGTCCCTTCGGTTTACGGATCTTATTCCTTATTCTCTACTATCTTACATCGTTCATCTCATAGCTCTTAGTCTCTCTCTCATGGCCGGGTTGATTCACTCGACGAATTCTATCAGTCCTTCACTGGACGATCATTTATCTCAATTAAAGTCCAAACTCTCGTTATTATACTTCTCATGTAACATATCCATTGTAACTCGTAAAAAAGTAGCGCAGTAATATCATGTAGTTTAATTTAGCAATCACCTCTTTATAACAGTCTAACGAGGTATTCATTGAAGTCGTAAATGAAGTCGGTGTACCGAGTACTTGACAAGTTTCCCTCAGGTGCAACCGCTGCTACTCAATTGTGTGATACCTTAACAGGATTACATAGTAACAAGATATTAATGCACACACCGTCGTGCATAGAGTTCAGTGAGATCAGTGACAATGAGTGACTGGCAAATAATATATCTTGGGATAGATATTTCGAATAGTTATATTTAAGTATCTTTTGGACTTATAAATTTGATTTCGATCTGCCTTATACTCTGATCTATTAAAAAGTCCTACCTGGTTGAAACAACTCACATAGTCTCTATATCTCATTTATATGTTATTTCTATATAAGTATTATCTCATACTTTTGTTCCCTTTCATACCCGGTTATTATCATTATTATCACCTTATATAATACCCTAACATGAGGTGATTTGATATGTATCACAATATATACTTATAATATCTAACCTACATGGGTTCACGTAGTATGAGTACCTAATACTTGTATAACTATATGAGCAACGTGAGAAAGAGGAACATAAAGGTAATCTCTGCAGTCATCTATAAAGAACAGAAATTTATCAGTCTGCGCAGGTGTGGATCTGTTGGTGAGTGTCCCTAGCGTCCACTAGGGGCAAATCAGCTATTGTTGTAATGCATTGTGAGAATCTCTAGCAATGTCATTTCATAATGGTTGTTGTTTTGTTTTTTATAGTTTATTTTTACTAACATAAAATGTTTTTGATATTTTTGTTCACCTCTTACAATGTTGAAATGACTTGAAAATTAAAATATGGTTAGGAAGGTATTATTAAGTTTTATTTGAGATGATAGACTTGAGGATTGATAAGAAGTTCTAATATTTATTATAAGAATTGATATTTAAATTCAACAAAAAGCTGTTGAGACATAGACATTCACATTGTAACTATTTATATTATATACGATAATAACTTATTACTATAATATCTATATAACAGATCAGTGAGAACTAGAAGATATAAATAGAGGGATAGCAGAATTGATAATTACTGTAATTAGTTTAGTATAATATATAATGATAAGGGATTTAAGAGTCACCAGCTATTAGTAAAGTGGATATTAAGAGTAATAGAGGGTGCATATAATGAGTGAAAAGATATCAATAATGAATAAAAGCTGGAATTAAAGTAGGAGAATAAAGTAACAGTAAACCTTATACTTGAAAGGGAACACCACTTCAAATTGACAGAAATGAAGAAATTCTCTCATTACCATCAAACAACCGTATTATTATATTAAGCTGACATTTGAAGTTATATATTCTCTATGATATTTGATAAGCTATAGATCATAATAGTACCTTTATATAATATATAGTAATCTGTGTCCCCATAATAGGAGGGTGTAAGTCTTGCACGAGAGTCCGTTTATTTAAGTATGCTAATATTTACCCATATTTAACGGTTCATCTCTTTCTATTATCTTTTCTTTTATATCAATAATGTCTCTTTGTTACTATTTCAATGTCAGCCACCTATAGTTTTTATCATTATAACAATAAGTCTATCTCTACATTACCTGTATGTTCGACTAAGTAGTCGCAAAAACTATATAATATTACGGTATATTTTTTTTTAGATTAGGAAATAGTGGTATTTCCGCCTAGTTATTTAGATACTATTTTTTCCCTCCGGATATGGGAATCTAGAGTTTTCCTAAGATGATTGTCTCTTGTAGTGAATGAGTATAGTTGTATGTAAGGGTTTTCAAAAAGATACTTTTCATGATGTCGATTCAACACTGTGACAGCTATCTTGTATAGGCGCTGATATTAGTGTTTTTAGATATTACCAGACAAAGCAAGGACTTGCTAGCGGATTTCAGAGTACGAAAAATTGCTACACATTAATCAATGTGTGAGTTTACATTCCCTTATAAACACCACTTATACGAGGTAGAAATTGCTTTGTATCGTTATTGGAGTATTACATATCTGAAGTATGATGTCATGTAATCGAGGTGGCGGGAATAGTACCTATTCACGGCAATGGTACACACGATCTATCATTCCTCAAACACTTCGGGGATGGATATGTTCCATCTTGCTCGCTCATCTTTCATGGATATTATTCTCTTATTAGATTCAAATTCTGTAATCTTCTAGGGGCTCCTAATGTCACCACCGATTCTAAAATACTCTACATGTAAGTTACACTCATAGACAAATGCTAAGAGGACACTCTGAGTAGGAAGTATCTTAGGCATGTAGGTTCAAGTTAGAGTAGATAATTAATAGTCCAGAATCAATCGCAGTGGGTAGGAGAATTAGAACGAAATATTCAGTGTTAGGTCCTCATTAATGAAGTATATTTTAGGCTCATTTTATTTCTGTCCTCTCTTTACCTCTGTCTATTTTTCTTTTCAGTTTTATGATTGGGATGAACATTTAGTCTAAACTAAGAAGTCATTCATAATTAAAGTAAAAATAAGTAGGATAGAATTACAGGATTCTATAGATATTTTACAGTATAAGTGTCTAGATCGTTATTCGTAGTATGGGTGCACTGACGCGCACACTTGTGGGTGAAGAAAGTAGTCGGTCCCAGTGAGAGAGCATATTGCTCACGTGTTATTTGTGCGGCTTTTAGATTGAGGCTCCAAGGAAGGTATCAGCGTTGCATCTCATTTGCACTATGTACAAAGCTTTTTGCTTTTGCATAATTCGTTTGTCATCGTTATATTTTTCAGGAGCTGAGGCTTTGGATTGGCTGTCCGCATTCTGATCTTCGTTAACCGATTTTCTGATTATGTCTCAGGAGCTATAATATTTTGGCTTTATTGGCGCATATGTTGTGATGGAGGGTAGATTATTCGTAGCACTTCTCCTCACTCTCATTTTTTTTCTTCCATCGTCCCGGAGTTATTTGTTGTTCTAATCTTAGTGCTCTCTAGTGCCTGCAAATGACCATGGTTTTGGGTTTTTGGTGCGCAGCTCAGTAGGGCAAGCATTCCGATTGTATATCCTAGGAGTTATTGATGTAGGAGAGAACGTACTTTAGTTTTGGTCGGAAGGGAGTTGAGTCGAACTCCTCAATTCTCTAATTGTATTCCTAGCGGAGTGACACGCTCGCGCTCATACGTTCTAATCTTTTAGTGAGTTTCTCTCACGGTCGGCTCGATCATGAGTGCTATTATAGGCTTGGGAGCGGTTGATTGCGCGAATGTTGCTAACTTCTCGAGTCTGCAACAGGCTTTGGTAATTACCCTAAGCATCTTAAGGTGTGCGGCCTGAGCGTCCTAGAGGAGGTTTATTTTTTGGTGTTTTTCGCAGTCATTAATTGTAGGAGAGCAGCACGTGAGTTGGTAGAGGTGGGTCGACGTTGCAAGTAGCCGGGAAGATGGAACGTCAGTCTAATAGTCTAGAGGCATATGAGAGCGAGTTAACGCGTGCGAGGAGTGTTGACCCACAGGCCTGCTGGATCCGGGGCCGCGTGTCAGACGGCGCGGTGCGACTATCCGAGTCAACCCCAGCTAATAGACAAACTGCTCGTCATGCAAACCACAAAGCACCCTAGGCGCTTGTCAAATTTCCTGTAACTAAAGATCCACCAATTTGGCTTAGTCAAGAATAAATATACTATATATATATGATACCCAAACCATCCACATGCCTTAAGCCAAATTTGGCTTAGTCAAAACTAATGATAATATATATGATACCCAAACCCATCCACATGCATTAATAACTAAAGTTATGGTCACACATGCAGAATACCTTAATAACTACTATAACTAAAACCCGCCCATTTGGCTTCGCCTAAATATATTATATGATACCCAACCCATTCATATACCTATCCATCCTTTCTTAAATGGGGCAATCGAGTCACACTCAACAACCTCCTGTTGGACAGACTATTCCAAAATTAAACAACCCTATTACTAAATGCATGCTTTCTTATATCAAGATGGCAATGCTTTCTTCTTAATTTTCTTATTATGCCCCTGGTCACCTTGTCCCAGTAGCTGCTACTATGAAAAAATTACTGTTGGTCTCCATATTATCATCAAGTGTGAGTGATGTTTATATGAGATTGTTTGGTTGGTTAGACTTGTAATCATGTCCCTCTGAGCAATCGCCTTTCTATCTACAGAAAACATTTCTAACTCCTTCAGCCTCTCCTCATAGCTTTACCCTCAACCCAGAAATCATCCTTGTTGCTCTGCACTAATTGCACTCTCTCTAGCATATCTAAGTCTTTCTTTAAATAAGGGGCCAAACTTGTGTCACAATACTCTATTACTGGCCTAACATAAGCTATTATACAGTTTCTTATTACTTCCTTGGCTCTTGTAAACAACATTGCGATTTATTATTATGCCCAGCATCCTTATAGCTTAATTCCTAGGCTTCCTAAAAACACTGATTAAGTCTACTTTCAAATGACTTGCCTTATAATAAACATTCCTAAATCTTTTCTTTGGTTGCCACAGACTCAAGCCAATCCCATTCATATCGGTAGTTAAAACTTTTATTTGAGTAACCTAGGGTGAATAACTTACACTTCTGTTACTTTTAAAATTCATATTGCCAACCTTATCTGCCCACCCTAGCGTTCCAAAAGGGAAAAAAGTTTATATCAAGATCATTTTTGAATCTTTATGCATCCTTCACTATTTCCTAACTGAGGTGGTCCACTTTAGTATCAATCGCAAACTTAGAAACCTTCATTTAAGTCGCCTGGTCTAAAATATTTATATATATGAGGAAACAATAGTGGCCTCAGCACTGAACCCTGTGGGACACAACTCTTCACTATTTCCCATGATGATTTATTGCCATTTGTAATCACACTGTTTTCTATTTTGCAACCACTCTTTAATACAACCCTGTACCACTCCACCTATACCACAGTTGCAATAACTTCTTCATCAGCCTTGATGTGGGGAACCTTATCAAAAAATTTGCTAAAGCCTAAATATACAATATCAACTGGTCTCCTCTGTCATGCAGTCAGTAATGTATTCAATAAATTCTAAAAGGTTGTCCGACATGAACCTAC
>JABUQX010009077.1:20000-25619 GCA_015478945.1 Trachelipus rathkii
TAAGGCCACTTGGTCTTGAATTAACGTTAGGGATGTCGGTCAGACTCTTAGGGGGGGAGCACTTATAAATGTAGATTCCTCCCTCCATCTATTTTGGCTGGTGCCTGCCTAAATAAATCTACACAAGAGATTGAACAGCGACACTCCCTTACACCATGCTATCCTTGCCCCTCGTTCAACTATACTCTCTCTGTCTCAATACTAGCACTTTTCCTCAGTATTGGAAGCTCGCACATGTCCAACCTATTCCAAAAAAGGAAAGCCGCTCTGATAATTCTAACTATCACCCTATAGCTCGCACCTTTGTATTCTATCTAAGACCTTTGAAACCTTTCTCTCTGACTTCTTAGATCATCTGGAAAATTCTGATCGCCAGTACGGCTTTCAGCGCTCGAGGTCTACTGGCGATATACTTTCCTATCTAACTGATTTATGGGTTTTCCCTCTTAGACTTGCACAGTGGCGCTTGACATTAATTATACATAATGGCAATTTGACCGTAAATTAGTGAAGTGTCATGTCCACTTCACGTAGCTCTCCCACACCTCTTCTCTTCCTTTTTAGAGAGAGTTATATACTTCCTCTAACTCTTGTATATAACTTAATGTTATTATGGAAGCAACTAATGTTTATTTCTATCTAAACATAATATATATCTAAAATTGCTCAATATTAGTTGGCTTTGAGTTGTATTGTGAGATGGGGTGTAACTATATTACTATTTATATTTATTTACTGTCAATTAATAGTGGTTATATAATAGTTATCCTTATATACTCTACAGAGGTTATTCTTTTCATTTTATATTCTTATTATCTCCCAATTATATGAGTGAGTGAGATATTATTATTCTCTAACTTTTCATTAATGATCTCTATCACTTCGTCTCACATACACTTCTAACTCTATCCACTTATCATATGCCGATGAATCATTCCTTCATGAATTGACTTATATATATTTAATTCTATCTAAACTTTCAATATCTAAATTCTGCTTTCTTTTGTTCTCAACAACCAGTTAGTTAGGCTGCGTTAAAACAAATCTTTTAAAAATTGAGTCTAGACTCAATATTAAAAAACTCACTTTGATGAATATATTCTTTATTTCTACGGTTTTCCACAAATGCTCATTTAGAATATTGTATAAAATACGTGGTGGGAAGACTGCGAGAAATTTTATGAGGAATGGAGGGAGGAGTCCGACTCAGAAAGTCACCTGACAGATTAGCTTGGAACATCTTCCAAGTTCTATTAAGACAAACTTGGCGCAAAATCAATATAGATTATGTTTTTCTTTTTACTATAATTGTACATAGAGCTGTATCAGAGGGCGACTGAGTTCGCCTGATCTGGTGAACCCCAACGCCAGTATCACAACCACTATGCGGGTCCTTCAATGTGATACTGATATTCGTTCCCTTTTCTTGATACAGAACCTGGTACAGATTTAGTTCTATAGAATCTTGCTCAATGATTGGATCAAGAAGAATTCAAATTGACCAACAAGAGAGTACTAGTAGTCGACAAAAGAAAGATCCAACCTTACAAAAAAAACAGAATGATGTTGGGCTGCTATGGGTGATTTAAGCAAAGATGACATGTATACTGGGTAGAAAGAAGGTCCGTCAGAGTGGCGATCACTCAGGATGGTTTCATTTGAAAAGTAAGAGGTGTTTGCAAACCAAGACGATATTGTTCAAAAAGTTCTTCTATCCCAACACTGGCTAACCGGTGCAAAAATACTGCAGAGAATGGAGGTCTCTAGTTTCAGGAGGGATGAGGGGGTTTGTTTTCATAGGGGCACAGAAATGTCGTGTATACTGAGTTCGGCGTTTTTGCTTAGATGAAGCAAACGTCTCTATATCAACATTTCACACTGTTCTAGACACTTTAAACAACCAATTGCACTGAAAGATGGATAGCCAGATGCGAGGGTATTCGTCTGGATGTCGGCGCATAGGACAGTGGCTTGGTGTGTGATAATATAATTCATTTAAGGGACTAGCGGAGAGTGTGAGTCGGGGAGATAATGTTAAGTTCGCAGAGGACGCATAGAAACGTCTTCAGTAGCATATTTCGCAAGAAACTGTAGGCTCATCAATTTAATTATTGAGAGCGGTGTCAACTAGCGAGAACAGATAACAGTAATAAATCCGGTGCAATACTGGGAACCGCGTGTTCTTGTTTACGAGTTGTCTCTTAGTCTATTACTCTGGCAGAGCGTGGTTTACCTTTCAGAGGAGATAAGGTGAAATATTTGGTTCTCCCCACAATGGCAATTACCTTGGATTACTTGAAATTTTTGCAATATTTTAATATTAATACCTTTTCTAGCAAATGCAATGGTCAATTAAAATCAATTTATCTTCCTATCACTTTAACATCCTATCTTTCTAAAGTTTGATGGATTTATTCAAATGATGGCAATTAAAGTAAGAAAATCAATTTTGAAGGATGATTTAAAAAACAGCAGTTACTTCAGTTTATCTGTAGATTCCACTGCAGACCTGTCTCATGTAGATCAGTTTACTGTTATTGTAAGGTATGTCGCACAGGATAATGGTGCTTTCCCTAGTTGAAACGTTTTCTTAACCTTCCTAGAGATGAGTAGAAATACTGGGGAAAGTATGGCTAAGATGGTGCAATGATTACCTTACAAATGACTGTGAAATAGATTTTTAGTAAGTGTCGATGCCAGTCATACGATAATGCTGCCAATATGTCTGGCATAACATGAAGGGTAATGGCAAGAAATGTTATATAAAATTAAATACAATATGCTATATAATATCCCATGTGCAGGTCATTCGTTGAATCTTGTGGTAGAACAGAAGTTAACTGCTGCTTATATGGCAGAACAATACCACTGGAAATGTCTAGTACCATCCCAATTAAACTTAAAATGTACTCTATAGAACAATGCCACGTCCAAATATTTTTTGGGGTACAAAGATATTTCAAAGTTTGCAAAGTCTTTGGTCAAAGACTAGTGGGAAGCGTCATTCAGGCCACAACTGCAATAACTTGACATTACGGGTACGGAGGACGAAATATTTTCTGTGGCATTGGGTGCTTCAGTTGTATATGATGGCCACAGAGAAGGTGAAACAAGAACTCAAGCAAAAACATTTTGAATAAAAATGGAGGAAGCTAGAATTTATGATAATGTTATATTTGTTGGGTTATTTAAAGAATGAAATTTCACAAGGTTAAGTCAGTCACGTCAAGACCAGAAAATTAGCCTAGATGTATGTAGTAATTTATATGCTTCACTTTCGGATTTTGTTAAAGGCTCCAGAAATTTATTTGATTATTTTGAAAAACAAGCAAAGGACAAATTGCCTGATGTTGATTATAAGAAAGCAGATCTAAAAGGAGGCTTATATTTTCGAAGATGATGCTTTAGAGAATCTTCCCCGCCGAGAGACAAGTTCAGAATCAAACATTTATATCCCTGTGTGGATGCAATTAGTTTTTCTTTTTTAACCGAACAAATTAGATGCTATAGCAGAAGAAGAAATTCGAAAAAAAGGAGGTTAATAGCATTAAATCAAACATATCCCTTGAAGATGGGTGGACCATGAACTTTGTTGGTAGAACTGCAATATTGTTAAACATTCTCAAACCGCGCTTGTGCTTGTGAACATGATATGCATAAATCTGACACAATGTAATGATCAGGATTCAGGATCTGTACGACATAATTTTAATGATCCAATGTCCATGTCAGCAAATTCCCGTGTAATGTAGGGGAATCATCAAATTTCTTCTGAAGAGAATGTTCCTTCTTGTATGAATGATTACCCAAATAATTTAGCCGGCCCTATGGAAAAGAACCGATTTTCCCTTTTCCTTTCCTCAAATGAAACGAGGATGAAAAAAAAAGATGAATGTTAAAGATACTACAAATGTCTCAAACATAAAAATTAAATTGTTCCCCCGGCTGAGCCCTTATATTTTTTTACATCGTGCATAGAAAGTGACAGAAGCTAAAAATAATTATGAATTATCTAAAATAAAAATTTGTTTATCATTTGATCATTTGATGACATCATCGGTAACTTTGCTTTGTCAAAGGCAAATTATAATATTTAATGTTAGATCAATATCATATAATATCTTGGAAGTCACTCTCTCCTACATATATATATATATATAATAATAATTATATATATATATATAATATATATATATATATATATATATATATATATATATATATATTATATATATATATATATATATATATATATTTATTATATATATAATATATATATATTATATATTATAAATTGTGGAAAGGTACTCTCTGTGGATGTGGAAAGAACATCTATACAGAGCTCTGAAACTACAGAGGCTGAAACTACAAAGTTACAGAGGTAGAGGGCCCGAACAATTGCCTATGTGTTTAAGATGTGGTTTGTAGTTTCGGTGGAACTAGGCCAACGCCTCCACGAGCCGCCGAACTTATCACTTTTAAAAAATCCGCAACAGCATGTAGCTTCCTTCTAGAGAATTAGTACAAAAATTGAGGAGACATTTAATAGTTAAAATACACGAATAATTAAATGCTTAGATATAAATTTTTAATTAAACCCAAACCAAGGACAGGGGTCCAACGGCCTCACGACTTGGATAATTAAATTTAGGAATAAAAATTGTTAAAAAAACGGATCGACATTAACTCACAGACTGAAACCTTAAGCAAGAAGCGGTCCTAGGCGGACCCAGCTTCAGATAGTGACCTCGAAGAGTGAAGATTAGATTCTCAGGCGGGAATCAGACCACCCACAACAGGGGCCCAAGAAAAAACTAATGCACAGAAACGACCCAATCACTGTTTTGTACCGTTTGTAGGTATTGTTTTTTTTTTTTTAACGGGTAGATTTTTTACTCCACTCATTGTGTTTTGTGCCTTTTTCTATCTGCTCTTAACAGCTTTCACAACTGGAAGCCCAGCTGCAGCCCAATCAAAGGCCAGCTTCCGTAGCAGAGTATCAACTAACGCTGTGAGCATGGTCCCCTACTTGGTAAGCAGTTCTTGTAATTTCATAACAGAACATATATTTGTGCTAAAATTCTGGTTTATTATTTTTTTTTATTGTTCCTATCAATTTTATTATTTATTTATTTTTGAAAAAAATAACATGTCATTTTATTATTTTTATTATTATTATTTATTTAAATTTATTTTATTACTTATTTTATTATTTATTTATTTATTTCATTATTTATTTTATTATAACTTTATTTATTTATTATTTTATATATTTATTTTATTGAGAATTATATGTAAACTTAAACTCCAGCTCCGGCACCGGATCCGGTTCCGGACATGGAATCAGTATCATGAACTAACTCAGGCACCATTTTATTCATCAGCTATGGAGTTATCACTAATTCATGACAGTAGCATATGTCTCATACAGCTCTAGTCACGTCAAAATAAAAAAAAAAAAAAAAAAAAAAAAAAAAAAAAAAAAAAAAAAAAAAAAAAAAATTCAATTATTTTTTTTTTTTTTATAGAGTATATTATAAAAGTATTTTTGAGGGCAATTTAATCATCATATCGCAACAGCCTATTTTAAAAAAAAAATCGCCGAATTATCACCGTATA
>JABUQX010009078.1:0-30000 GCA_015478945.1 Trachelipus rathkii
ATTGATATACCACAATTTAGATACAATATACTAGTGTTATATATATTTTATATAAGTCTATAGTCATTTATCTTTATAACTTAAAAACGAAGATAATCCATTAAAAGAACACCTCGATAAAGATATCTTATGTCATCATCTCTAGTCTCATTGCAAGTTCATAAAATTAGTTTAACGTTAAATTATCTCATATAAATAATTAATTAGATAATATTATTAAATATGTATTTATTTCAAATAGAGATATTTGCATCGTATCTATGTATATGTTTTAAAAATATTTATGCACATATTTTTATAAAAGGAAGTATTTTTTAGAAAATAAGTGAAATACTAATATTTATATATGTATCTATATAATATATATTCTAACTACATCATTATTACATGATATTAACATGTGTTACCTATATTTATATATAATTAATTATATTTTATTTCATAATTTATTAGTTAATATATTTTAACTTTTTTTTAATAGTTTTTTGTTTTGTGTAATTAGTTAATAATATTATTATAACAACTCATTAATAAATATTATATATATTACTTTAAATAATTTCATAAAATAATTATATACCTGGTGTAAAGCGATAACAGTAAAAATTAGAGCAATAAATTTTAAGATATTATTTAGAAACCTTTATCACGGTTATTAACTACTTATTAATATATAGTATTATATTATGTAATTAATTATATATTGTTAAATTGTAAAATATATATACATATTATATAAAGACATATTTTAAAAAAATTGTCAAGAGTAGATTTTATATCTAGGTGAAATTGCCTTATTTCATTCGTACTTTATGAGAGTTTTCTCTGTATACAAATTATATAATTATAAGATATATTTTAGTACTTGTCTCAATGCATTACTCATTACTATAAAAACAAACTTGCCCAAACTTAAAATTGGCTTCGATTTATCCTGAGGATCTCTTGCTTATATTAACGATGTACGTTTTGCGTTTATTTATCCTTTATTTTATATATATTAGGCTAGCGCTGGACCTATACAACAACAGCAGCGGCGAAGGGTACTTAAAGAGTATAATATATATATGAATAAATACACTAACTACTATATGTACCTAAAAATCATATATTCTAGTAGTTATAGATTAAGAATAAATATTAAGAGGATGTACAAAAATCTATTTTTCGGTGGTACTGGAAAATTTGACAGTATATTTTTTCTGTGATATAGATACTTAGCGCAAGAAATTTAGTGCAGTTCTAATAAATTAACCTGTGCAGAACGGAATATACATAATGTAGACTTGATAATTTAAAATTGAGCTAGTTCCAGATCTACAAGGGCATTCCATCATCTTAAATCACTGACGCACATTATGTCTAGCAGAACTCTTAATTAACAAATATATACGATTCTGTTAGAAGCGATTTACGGTTAGTTATAACATCAAGTGAGATCTTGGGTTTGTTTTAAATACTATTCAGTAATTTCTTAGATTAAATAATAATATATACTAAAATTATTCACAAATTATGGATATATATATGTGCTCTGATTAGTTGATATAAATATATCTCATATAGATATATAAAAAATATATCATCAAAATTAAGTCAGATGTCTTATAATATAATAATAGTAGGAAAAATATATAATTTAAATGCAAAAGATTAGGACTTTTACTTCATATAGTGATAATGAGCTAATTATAGCTCTATAATTATATTTTATCCTATGGCTTGTAATAATTATCTAATCAAGTGTATATATATTTGCAATCAATATTAAGCATTTTTTTATAACATACAAATTTACCTTTTTACATATATGACTCAATTATTTTCCATATTTTATATATTATATTTCGAATATTTATATCATTTTTCATATACCAATATTGTTTCACTTGGGAGGAAATTGCTAGGTAAGTCAATATGGTATTTGAATTCCTATTTAATACATATATTATAATATCTAATAATCATGAATGAAGGTTTACATAATCTTTTTATTTTTTAACTAAATTGGATTGGCTTATAAGCATAACTTTATTAGGTTTTATTAGTCAATTAATATATCTAATAATATTAAAATAAGTATTATCATTTTTATTATAATTTCAGGTCATTTTTAACTCAATTTCAAGATCTTATTATTCATTGAATTAATATATTATTTTTCCTATAACTTATATATATATATGGATTTATGAATACTATATATTTAGTATATTATATATATACTATATAGTGATAATGTACTTTTATAATATTTATGAATATTTGAAAAATTTATTATAAGTAATAATGGCAAATTATATTTAAGATTAATACTTGAAATCAAATATAATTACTCTGCACGTCTAGTATACTCCGCTAGTACATTTATCTTAATATACCAAGGAGCTATTTCATATTTCCTACCAGTTATTATTAAATTTAATATAATATATAAATTTAAAGAATTATTTTATGGCATATATCAAATAATACAAATATCTTTTTGAATATATTTTATACAATATCCTTTTCTCCATTTTTTTTTCAAAGAAAAAAGAAAACTATATACTATATATATATATATATATTATATACAATACATCGAATACTGCAATATATATATATGTTCTATATATATACCATATCCTAATATTCAAAGACAGATCAATAATCTCTGCTATAATTATTAATTATTATATTATAATTATTATTATTTAATTAATATTATTAATTATTTATTTAATTATATTATATATATATATTATTATTATTATTTATTATATTATTATTATTTATTAATTTAGTATAAATAATAAGTATTTATTGAGAACTTTGTATATTTCATATATATCTCTATTAAACTGGATACTCGTATCTGGTCATAGATATTGTATTATGGAAGTAAAATGTAGACAATGACAATGTTTTTTCTTTAAGAAGAATATTTTATTTTATGGATAACCATTTAATTTTCTTGCTAGATAAATATTCATAGTCATCTGATCACAAGTTTTTTGGGGGCTAGGGTTTTTTTTTTTATCCGTCGTACGATGCTTGGAAGGATACGTCCTGAAAGTGGTTACTAATTATAAATAGAGTATGAATTTTGTATGGCTATAGAGTGTTGAATGGATTCTGGTCTAATCATGAAAGAAATATATATTCTAACTATAAAACCTAAAAAGATAATTATAGAGTTGAAGTTATGTGTACAAAACTAAGCTTTGACGTAGATTTCTCTAATCATATTTCAGTATAGAATTGTTGCGAAAATATTCATAGAGTATACATTACATTTTTAATTTAGTACTATTATTTTGATACTTTTTCAATCTTTTTCCTTCTATATAGATTCCTATCACTGCTGATTAATATTTTTTTTCAACCGATACAATGAATTTATGGTGGTGTGTGTTGGTAATATTTTTTTTCTCACTTTCACTTTCACTTTCTTTTAATCTTGCTTGCGTATTTCTTACCCGCTATTTTGGGTGTGTCACAGTGTTCTATATAATTCAAAAAATAAATATTCAGAGCGATATTTTGCGTCGCTTTTACATAACACCAACGTTTGAACTTTTAGAGATTCATTTACTCTTGCTCTGGTGACTTACCGATTATATGATCAGATATATCCTCCTATATATGCGCGACTTAGATTGCTGTGTATCTTTATTAATTTCAAAATATATGTGTTGTTGTGAAAGATATCTAAGCATGTGCAAGCACATTTGTTTCTAGACTAGCTTAGTTGACAGGAATGTTTTGAGAGAAATTAGCGTAGAATTGTCATATTTTAATCTATCTTTATTTTTATTTGACTGAGGAATCTTAATATATTAAAAGATATACTCTTTGGTAGCATTGTATTGGGTCATTTATATAGCAATCTATAGTATATGGTGTGCGAATCGTTTTGATATAATTATTATATAATAAAATCTGTTAATGAAAAAATATTAATGATATAATATATATATACATAAAATAATTTCGTTTTAGCTATAATAATTTTTTAAATAATATTTTTTACTCTCAAGACCACCATAACTTATCCTGGGTGTTCAAAATTATTTTTAAAAAAAAAAAAATAGCTTTTCTATTACATGTATCATCTACAGTTGATTTCTCTTTTAAGTTAAGTTTTAGAATTTATATATATATATATATATATATATCATATAGATTTATTATATTTAGCAAAATATTGAAAAATAAACAATCGCAAAAAAATTTTATATTTTTTTTATCCTTTTATTATCAAATATATTTGTGGGGATGTTGTGAAAAAACGTTTAGTCGGTTTTTTTTTAATTGGTTTTTTTTTGCACAAAAAAACAGATTTTTTTGATAAAACAAATATGTTTTTTTTGTTTTTTAATTAAAAATTAGTACTTTATTGACTAATATGTATTATTTAATTTTTATTGGTCATAGTCAAAATTAATATAATTATGTCCCATAGTCTAACTATTCAAAATATTGAAACATAATATAGTTATAAAGTTTTTTTTTTTCTCCGAAAGATTTTTTGGTCTAATTTATTAATGATATGATTGTAATAATAACATATTATATATATTATATAATGATTTTTATCTATTTATTTTTGTAGAGTTACTAATATATATAATATATATAATTATATATATTATCTATAATTATATATATATATACTTATTATTTTTTTTGTGTACATAACAATTTTTGAACTCTATATGGCATTGAGTTTTCATTCAAAACAGGTGTTTAGGCGGGGTCAGTGGTAGAAAATGAGAATGGTAGGTAGGAAGCTTATTGTCATTGTGAGTGAGTAGAGGTTTTGTGTTAAGTTATGTCCGTATCATTTAAGACCAATAGAGTTTTCCGAATATTATATCTAATGACTCGTTCCCCTTAAAATGAATAGAGAAATATAGACGTAGTATTTACTTTAATTTAAATTAGTATGTATTAAGTATTAATTTGTGATTGGTTAAGAATGAACAAATATTAAATACCAAGTATAAAATGATTGAGAAAAATGTTTTCATTGATAGAAAGATGTAATATATAAAGTATTCTTGTGTTAGTATTATGTCTGTCTCTTCATTTATGTGTTCATATTCTGGTAAAAGAGATTATTTAGTTAGCTATAGGGGATCATTGGATGGAGAAGGAAGGTGATATCGGAAGGAAGAGGGTTAAAATTAAGAGTGAGAAGTTTTATTCAAGTGAACAAAGGTTAACTATGAAAAGATTGATATATTTACATAAATATGGGGAAGGCCTAAATGTTGTTTAGCAGATCAGCTAATATTAAGAATTGTAATGATGAGCTGTGGTCAATAATAGTCATGGAGTAAGAATGCTAACAGTGAGTGGTCGAATGAAGAGGTGAAGATATAATTAGTGAAAAGTTATGAAATATAGTAAAAAGAAAAAGCGGTTGAGTTTGGATTCAACAATCTTTATTGATGAGTAGCTACTACACATAGGAAGGAGTGACTATAGGAAATAATTATAATTATAGCGAGGAAAAAAGAAATATGACATGAAGGAGAATGGACATAACGTAGAGTAAGAGAAAGAGAGATAATATAATAGATGTATTGGAAGAGGAGATAAGGATGTGAATGGGGACACCAAGATAAATACAAGGTGACATTTTGAGGCACTCTTCATACGGGCGTAAGTTGCGGAGATAGAAATAGGTTGTCACAGAAAAGATATAATGAATATATAGTAGGTGGTGGGTGACTCTGAATCAGAAGTAAATATGGATAATAAGGAGATGGGGGTAGTATCTTTTTGGTACATGAATTGAAAATTGGTTATGTGAGTGGGAGGTTGCTGGAAAGACACTTCAGAATAGTATGAATAATATTTTGGCTAGATAAACAATGAGGGTGATAGTCGCTCGCTGTGTGCGCGCTATTTAAGGTGCTTAACTAAGGAATAGGTTATTTTGGGGATGAGGTTATTAGCAACATAGTAAGAGAAAGATTAGGGTAGAGTGGAGATAGGTATTTGACAGACATTGGCTCAAGATCTGGTGTGCCAGGTAATCACGATTACAATTTAATGAGCTGGTGCACTAAGTAAAATGTATATGCTTAAAAGAGCTGGAGATCATGTGATTTGAATATGTATTGGATTGTGATCTTTGAAGTTGTGTAATAAAGCTTGATAGAGAAGTTATATATGGTATGACGATGAGTGAGATGAAAGGAGAGGCATCTTAGATAATCCGATTAGCATTTTAGAGAGTAGTTGATGGGAGAAGTGAGAAGTGAATCTTGATATGACCAAGTTACATAAGGGGAATTAGTCTATAAATTGAGTGATACTATAGGGAAGATATATGATTGGTATTCATCATTGGAAATATGAATTGGTCGTGAGAGATTGTTTACAATAGACGATAGAATTCGCTTGCAGTGAAGGAAGTAAAGGAGACGTCGATTCTGCTGTGAGGGCAACTAAGGCGCGTTTAGCGAGTAGCTAGAGGACGTGTGTCATCTACTTTCTTTACATTGAACAGAATGATAGAAGAAAAATTATGAGAGAGAAGAAGCAGAAACTAGTTGAAGGATATAGTATTTAGTTTTTATAGAGATTTGCCAACAGGGGATGTATAACGCTGCGTTTAATAGGGCTTAGGATAGACTCTATGGCAGGTGTTAGTGATTACATAGTGTTGGTGGCTAGGCTTCTGAATGGAAATTCTATACAAAGCAATGATTATGGTTAACGAATAGTCGAGAGCTTCAGTGTGGTGTAAGTAGAATGACTGAAATGGTGTCAAATGATTGGTTTAGTAATTAATAGCGGAGTGAGGCAGGTTTGTATGTCTATGGCATATCTCAATTTGTTATATACTTGGATGGAAGCGGGCTGGGGGGTATGAAAGAATTGGAAGGTGGCGTGACAAGGAAATGGTGTTAGAATATGGAGAATGGAGATGAGTGGACGGGCTAGACCTAAGTGGGAGTTTATGAAATTTTGAAATGATTTTTGTGATCTCTCAGTTTTTGGTTCGAAAATGAAGACGATCCTTTGCAAGAGGATTGGTGGAGAGATTTGGCAGGGTGTTGCATAAAAAGGAGGGGTTTGGTAGTTAAACGTAGATAAGATTATAGGTTTGGAGTGTGAGTGTTGTGAAAGTACTCTCAGTGTGAGATGGAGTATCTATAGATGTTAAGAATGAGATAGAGCTATGAATAAAAACTGAAAACATAGTGTCTCGCGTGAGTTTAATATTTAGGGTAAGATGTTGGATGCCAGGAAGAGTTGAAATCAAATCCGCTTTTGAGTTTGAATTTGTCTCATAGAGGATATTGAAAGTCTATAGAAGTGTGCTAGGGGTATGTACATTTAGATAATGTTGTGGTTATGTTGTTACGTGCAGTGTGTTATGTTAAGTTAAGTATTAGTAGCTGAGACTATGGTCTGGAATAAGAAGAATCCCTCCAAAGTTATAGTGTTATCAGAATGCCGTACATCCTACCTTTGAAATCTTGATGTATTCCTCAAGGGGCTAGGTGTGAAAAAGAATTGATTATAACTGAGGCACATAGCAGAAGAGGGCATATGAGAGTTTTGTGTGTGTGAAAGTATAATGGTGTAGCAATACAGAGTAGTATATTAATGTAGATAGATGTTAGTTATGAGATGGTTTGAGTCATCGTGTAGAAGGGATGATATGATAGTCGGTTTTTTTCAGACGGGTGATAGTAATATCATTCCATCTATCGTGACAGCAAGTGTGTTGCGAAAAACGGTAGCAATCATGCGTGTTAGCTGGGGTTAGCATTCTGACTATGTGATAAGAGAAAAAAGTTGTGTTAGAGTAGTAAGTATGTTCGCATAGTGTTCTGAAGGATCAGAATGTGATATTTGGCAGAAAGAAAGAGATAATAGGTGAGCTAATAATAGGCTAGTCTGCAATGGGGAGTTTTTTGTAGAGGGTAATGGTTAAGTGGCTCTACACTCTCGTTGCAATTTGGTGATGTGAACACTTACACTGATCGATATTGTTTTAGAATTAGTGTCCAGCCGTAATGTTCTCCTGAATGCTATTCAACAGGGTGGATTTCTCTTGTGATTCTGCCGACGAGTCTTACCTCCAATTAATGGTACAGAGGGGGGGCCAAAACCATGTAACGGAGGTTAACGAGACTAGGGTCGGTGTTATCGCTCTTTCTCCCTACTCAACACTCATTTTCGACTCCAATTTCCTTAAGCTAAATATAATACCTATTATTAAATACTATGCTAAATACAAATATTGTAAAATGATATATAAGCTACATCAAATATTTTATTGTAATACTTAACATATATAAATATATATTCTCTCTACAAAATTAACACAGTTTATATACAAATTATATAAAAATAATATATTATATATACTATTACCTCAAATTAAATAATTCTAAAAGTTATAAAGGTTATTGTATTTAATATTATTATTTATAAACCATAATATGGGGAATATAAATCACCATCATAAATCATGTAAATAATTAATTATCATGAATAAGAGTAGTGTTCTACACTATATAATTCTCCTAAATTTTTTTCTTTGAATAAGCTATATTGTGAAACTTAACATTAAATTCTATAGTTCAAATCATGATTTAAATTTAGATAATATATAATGAAGGTAAATAATAAGATATGTATACCTATAATTATTATGGTGCTATAATATAATAATAATAATAGATCATGTTGAAATGCCTATGTTAGATTAATATGAGGCTACTCTAAGAGCCAACAAAATTAAACTATTAATTAACTACTACATTATAATTTTATATATTGTATACCTCTTTTTTAAAATATTGTATTTACTGGATTTTATTAATGTAAATACTTCTTAATGTAGATTAATTTAAATACTTCTTAATGTAGATTAATGTAATTTTCCTAAGGTTATACAAATGTAAATGCTTATTATTACCTTGAGAAACGGCTTATTTATTTAAAAAATAACGTGATCTTATATATTTGTTAAAGAAACACCAAACGGTCTTTTTTTTAATTCCAACCTATATTATATATATATGTAGCATTAGAGATAATTATATCACTATAATGAACTCGAAAACTAATTATCCTATATATAGCTTACTTAAAAAACTTACTGGCTATATTTATATTTATATAATATATAGCTAAGTACTACCATAGAATTGAAGTGATATTACCACTATTTTATTAAATTATATTATATACTTTTTAATATTTAGTTTTATAATTTATTATTTTTAATTATATTTTTATAGTATATACTGTGATTATAACTTTGGATTTTATTATATATATTTTATCTAATTTCATTAGTGTAATTTTTATATTGAAAGTTATTTAGAATTATTTTTTACATTTTCTTTCATTATATGTTAATAAGTTTCATATTTTTAGATTGGCTGATTTATTTTTTAATATATCATTTTTGTAGAATATCATGCATTAATCTTCCTGTTCGTTCGAGAACCACGATTTAAATTAGTACATGGTAGCTATACTCGCAATCCTAAAATATATATATATAATTTATTAATAATATAAATTATAGGAACTAAGTTTATATAGTAGGGAGTTAGGTTAACTATATAATAGTTACATAATATACATATAAGTTTTAACTATAATATAAATTTGTTTTAGTTTTATTTTAATACAAATAACTTATATTTCAAGATTTTGATTATAGCTATAAAGTAGTATATAAAGTATATATAAATATTAATAATATATTATTTATACTACTACTTTTAAATTTTAATAAAATATTTCAAAGATGTTGTGCAATAAATGCAATAATTATCCGTATTAGGTGTATTTCAAATGGTCTAAATGGCGCTCTTGAACCCTAGGGTACAAAATGCATGACGATTGTATCCCAGGTGCTTACACGGAGACACGACTTGGCTAAAAGGAAAACCCATCATTTTCCATCTGAAGCTTAGCTTCCAGAGGAGCGAAGGACGTTGTTAGGCGTGTCTTGGACACCTAGTCTCCCACGGGCCTCCTCCCAACACTCGGGTCAGGGGCAACACTGGGCATAATTTTAATTTTTTAATCCTGGACATTAAATCGAGAATTATTCAAGAGATTTTTGCAACTTAAAACACAACAATATTTGTATATTTTGCAATGGTCCTAAAGTGCGGTGAACCTTGTATCCTTTTCATATGAGATGTGTATATACATATTAAATTATTAATTTTATAATTTTTTCAAGAGTTGTTCTAAACTGTAGACATTACGATTGTTAGCTAATTGTAAAACCCATATTTTATTCCATGCGATGAAGTTTAAAAGCTTTAGCTCATGTGCAATGAACAATTTCCAATATTTCATTCTTGGTTCATTACATAATATAACATATAAGAAATTGCACAATTTTTATTAACAAAAATAATTATTTATGAGATGTTTGAGTTCTGAAACGATCTTTGGAACTAATTTTTCAAATTGGCGAAGGCTTGTTCCTTTTTTTTTTTATAATATATTGGCTAGCGCTGGACCTCAAACAACAGCAGCGGGAAGGGCCCTAGGCTGAAAAGCCAAAAACTATTAATAGTTTCAGATGAGAAAAAAACAACATTTGTTATAGAAGTTTTTTAAAATTACATGAATAAGAGCTAATAATTACTAGAAGCAGATTTCCAATTCTTATAAACAAGCCACTCATCCTGGAGCATTTGGAGGAGCGAAGAGAACTGCTCGTATCTCGGACACTCTATAACTATCGAGGGAATGCACACAGCGCCTACCATCATAACGAGTGTCAGGGCAAAACAAATGGGGGGGTTACATGGTTGTTTTTTTAATCTTTCGCTGATAGATAAGTTTTTCAATAAATATTTGGTGTCAATACAACGCAACAATTATTCTTGTATCATTTCTTATGTTTTCTCAAATTGGTACTGATAGTGTGGATATATAGAATCCATTACATCAATGAAGATAGTACTATCTCAGTAGTGTGCTACAACTAGACAAATTTACTGATTTTTAGAGTCTAATAAGAGAAAAACGTCATTTTATTCTCATTAATCTGAGATATCGAAGAGATAAACTCATGGAGTACATTCAAGAGGGTAACACAGAGAGATAACAAACTCACTTACGGTCGCATATAGGACAAATATTCTCTACCTCGCAGCCAGTTTCATGGCTCCTGAAACTAATACACTTCATCTTTATTCTAATTAGGTCCTTCCCCTCATCTAACAACTTATTGCTCCCTTTATAGATCTTGTATCATCAACTATTCTTCCCAAGATAAACAACACTTACTTTATCAAAATGGTTTTTAATCGCCATCTGGATATGCTTTCCCGCTACTTCATACCTCATTTTGGAAACATTTTATGGAACTCTTGAAATCTATCCACTCACTTATACGTCATGGTCTTTATCTCTATAAATACTTTCGTGGTCCGATAATGTCTCGACAATCAGAGACATTTCGCAGCCAAATAATCTGTCACTCAATTTCCAATACGACTTTATTAACCATATCAACCAAACATTCTACCCTTAAACATTTAAAAATTCAACCTTTGGAGCTTGCACACACTCTTCCTTCTTTTTTAGATAACTGCTCTTGGACCTGGTCCTCCGTCATATGATAATATTTTCTTTATCTACGAAAAACTACTGCCAACCCTAATGTAAATTCATGGTTCTCTTTCCACTGTATTTAAAGAAATTGGATTATAATCTTTCTGCACACTTTTTTTTTTTTTCCTTTAGAGAACTCAGGATTTGTTCCCCCTCCTCTTCTTTTGCATACTCACAGATATATTTTCAATAACCTAATTTTGTCTTCAACTTAGTTCTGAAATAATATATCCTCAATTAAACCACGCTTATACATTCATGTAATATTGCTCTAGTCCGCACTAAGAAGAGAACGACTTATATATAAATCGAACTCATATTTCGCATAATAAGACATATGTACATACACAGATTACCACACACTTCATATCTCCTCTATCCACCACATCTCACAACATGTGTAAAAATTCACCACACATCTCAACAATATACCTGTTTTTGTTTAAAAATTTCTTATTTTAACCTACACACAACTATCTATCCTTTGGATTTCTCCTGCACTGTATTCTTTGTTCAAACCTCGTCCTCATTTCTGATTCCTGTTTTTTTATCAAATGACCGTCAGGTTCGGTCTCGGCATACACACTCTAGGCTACGCCTAGTTCCGACGAGTAAAACAACATCAAGCTCTGACCTCTCGTCACTAAAGAGTCAACTTTTGCTCTAAATGTCGTTACCTGTTCCAATTCGGAAGGTGTTCTCGGCAAATGGCCAGTTCGCGCCCTTCGATGTGCCGTGCAGTTGTGTTTACGGTGCGACATAATTTGTACGAGTGCCTCAATTAGTATGTATGGTTAAAATTATATTTTTTTTTCTCCGCAGGGCGTTGACGCACTGTATATGTCTCCACCCACCTGGTGGCGTTACCTATCGCTTCTATGCTGAGTTATGCATTATGTCCGTGCGTTGTGTGACGGCTCCCCGTAAATTAGCGGGCAGAAACGTATAAATCGGGATCTTCTTTCATATCTTGTGTGTTTCGGAGACTGTCTGAGGGGGCATTACCTATAGTTCTTCGTACCGCAGAGTCAGTAGGTTTCGCAACGCGATAATATTCTCACTGGTAATCTCAGGTTTATGAATTCTACTTTGGCTCGGCGAATCCGCAATTCGTTTGCTGATGCGCTATTAGGTCCAGTCACCTCCAAGTTCGATAATGGATGATTTGCTACGGTTAGGGAATCGATTTGCTGTATATCACTCTTATACGTGGGTAGAAGTGTGTGCTGCTGTGTATCAAATCTGAACGGTCCTAGAGGTAGACCCGACGGAAAAATGGGTGAGTTTATGATTAAAGGAAAATTTAGGTAACACTGACAGAGATTATGTAGAATGTAGGATATTAGAGAAGAATAGCTTGACGCCAGAAATGTGGCCATACAGGATTGAATGGCGGGCGATTTTCTGGTTGTAGTAGTGGGTAGTTTGTAGTGCTATTGTCAGGTAATCGCAACTTACATTTGTACTAGATACTACAGTGAGGATCTTCACTGTGTTGTGAAAAGTATACTAGGGTTATATTTTTCTATACGTAGAGTGGACGTATTACTCACTATTGGGTATAATGAGTATCCAGATACTTGCGTCCATATTTACTTGATTATATTTATGTTTTCGGGTGGAAACGCACCTCACCTCAATCTGGGGATAGGGGAAAATATATATATATTACTGTTATCTTATATATATATTATTATTACTCATCCATTACTGGCTGATATGCACATAATTACTATTACTATGCTACTATTATTTAATTTAATATTATTTATATATTTAATTATTTATAATATATTATATGATATTTAATTATTAATTATTTTATTATTTATTTATATATATATCATATAATTGTATATTAATATAAATATTAGTATTTTATAACATAGAAGCTGGGAAGCGCGCTTATATATTTTTAAGATATAGACGCTCCGTCATCGGACTTATTCGGCTTTGTCTGCGATAATTACTAGTTTGCGTTGTTTTCGGGTCTTATCGACTGCATTTTTTTGTAGAAAGATACCTCTGAGTTGCTGGCAGATTAACTATGGCGAATCTTTATTTTTTATCCTAATCACAACGGCTCGAATACACTTTTTGTTAATAATGAAATTTTTACTTCAGTAATGTAAACTTTAGCGCGATAACGAAAGCATGCCTTTACTTTATGTTTAAACCTTCTATATAGAAAATCTCTTCTTTCTATCAGAGTATCAAAGCTGTTTTTTTCATTGATTTTGTTTTAACTTTTACATATACTTGTTAAAAACTCTTTGCTTCATAACTATAGGTCCTCCTCTTAAATAACTTCGGAATATTGTGCCTCACACATGTTCATAAACTAATTGGTCGCAGATATTTCTCCTGCACGAGGTGACTTATATATCCAACTATTGATGGAAAACGAGAAGGATCTTTGAGAAGGATCTCTCTCCTTCCATAAAGGGTCAGATCATCTAGGCTGAAGGATTGTTACTCACAAAACCGCCGGTGAGCACCTCTCCACAGCTAGCTGAAATCTAGGAATGGGGGTATTACTATAGCTTATAGATTGATAGAGGAATGTAGATCAGAATCTCCCAATATGGACTGGTTGAGAAAGAAGAAGAGGGAGGGAACGTCGGGAGATCATGAGATGAGGAGGGCACGAGCGCACGAGAGAGCCTCCATGGACTTCGTATGACGATTTCACAATCGCTGGTTGCTAGGTTGCTCTGCGTACCAAGTAAACTCTAGAGAAACAATTTACTGAATAGGAGTGCGTCTGAATTGTAGGGTTGTCTTTTTCTGTTGGCTGGCCAGCTGACGCTGTGCTGTTTTCTCAGTGGGTTTGATGGAGTCCCATATCTTTGCCGGGTAATAACCTGGTCGCCAGGATTCACTCCACCATGTTCAGGTGGACGTGACGGTTCATAGAGGCTTGGGTGAAGGAGGGTGGAAGGGCAGTGGCCATAGGAGATCCCTATTCTGAAAGAGGTGGCAAACTCTTTTAATAGCCACTGAGGAGGGCCTGTACTCGTGGCCTTGCATACACAAGATGAATATTTTCACCTCTTTTCCTCAAGGCTGGTCTTCATCAACCAAAGTTGGGGGAGGAGGGTGCCCAACATGTATGCCCTTTTCTCCCCTGAAGCATATCAAGACATTGCGCCACAGGCTGCATGACAAATGTGTACTCGTTCTGACCTGAAAGAGTGAAATTATATATTGCTTTAGTTACGTAAGCATAATTGATTATTTAATAAAAATCCGGGAGCACGAGAGCGAGGTATCTGTATGGAATAGGGCGAATAGATCAAGAGTGAGGGTTGTACAGATGGACAATCTGAGGGCGTTCTTTGCAGTTAGGAGATTGGATAAGATGAGGAACGAGTTTATCATGGAAGCGTGTCTTGCGGGTAAGGGAAAAAGACTGCCAAATTTGATGAGGATTTTGTAAGATGGTTTGGACATGTGGAGAAGGTGAAGAACACCATATTGGTTAAGAAGTGTATAAGAGCACATGTGAGAGTGGTTTGCCTGTCGGACGACCGGAAAAAAAGGTGGTATATTCAGTTAGAGATTGGTTTACGAAGTAGCGATATGAGTGTTGGGCGAGCAAGAGCGATGGTACAGGTACAGAAGAAATTAATGGAGGGTTTGGGTTTGTGGGAGATTTATAATTATAATTTATTAAATTATAAATAAAATATTAAAGAGCTTTTGCTTAAAATACTTTATATTACCTCGACGTTTACCTCTGTGAAAGGGGAACCTCCTTGGGCTGCTTGAATGAGGATGGTGTTATGGCATCATTTTGGTTTCGACCTTAAAACTCCAGAAGGACATCACACTATATGATAGGGAGTTCCAATCTGGCCGAAATAAATCTAACTTTATATAAATAATCAAAACCTTTAATGGACTTGTCTATAATTAATCGGCAAAATTTCTTAGTAAATTTCTTTTTTTAATAGTACCTACTACTTGTCACCACAGGAGTCTTCAGTTTCCTTTTGGCGACAATCTTGATCTGGTTGGCACACTGGGCTGTTCTGAAGGTTCCACGGGGCCTGGATCTTAGCTATGGTCCTCCTCCACTGTGAGCCCCCTTGCTCCAGCCCTGTATATCACTCATCTGTGTTGTCGCCAACAGATTGAGCGTGTGAGCACTGAAACAATAAGAATATCTTATTCAAGAAATTCAAAGATTATTAGTTAAATCTTAAATGACAATGTTATTTGTTTAAATACTTATTACTTAATAATTATTTAATAATATTAGTAGCATTTAGCACCAGTTTTCGCGAATTCTAAGTCCCTGCAGCGGGGTTGAGGCGGCAGACTTGGGTTGTCACCTTCAGCCCTCAGGGCTCCTGGAGATTCACAATCTCCAAGTCAGGATAATCAGGGTCAAAGGAAGGTTCTTCTGGTCCTGGTTGGACTCACCAAAGTCGCGAAGGCTGCCACGTAGTTGGTGCCATTGTCCCGTAGTGGTGGCCTTCACCTTACCGTGGATGCTAAACTCATGAGGAATCTCTGTGATTAGTTTCCCCAGTAACTGGTGAGTTTGCCTTTCAAGACAATAATTTTATTGTTTTAGTCTGTAAATTAAATAATATTTACCCCTCATATGTTCTTATGGTTATGAGACTAAGGTATAAAATGACAAAATTTAACTTTTTAATTTTCTTACCTGCACCTCCCTGACCGCCAAAGTTGCATGGCACCTTTTGAGGTTGACCCTGTCAATCCAGTGGACTGTCATTTCCAAGAAGGACCTATTGTGGGCGGTCGACTGTCGGCTGTATGGCCACCCACTTCTGTGGAAGAGGTTTGTTTATCAGTGAGTTTCCCTTTTGCATAGTTTTCAATATCCCTGCTCAAAGTCTCTTGAGGTGGGATGAAACTCGGGATTTTTAATGAGGTAAAAAATCTCCTTCGTGTTAAGGATCATAGCTAAATCCAGTGGCATCATTGGATGAATGAACCAATAATTTTATTTAAGTAATTAAGTTATATAAATTCAATAACTTTTTAATTTTAATAAATATTTTTTAAACCGTGAAGACGCTAAGTCGCTCATATAAACTATTTAAAAAAATTGAGTTCAATTAAAAATAACTAATATTATGTTTCTGAATTTTTCACCTGGTGTAACCTTGTCTTGCTCTCTGCTGGGTGAACTTTGACCTGAAGCTCTCATTCAGAGACATCTGACGCTTGCGAGACTCTCTTCTCCTTGAACTGGAGCGACGCGCTTGCTAAGCTTCAATGGGTGCAGAGGGTGAGAGAGGGTCCCATTGTGGCATCTGGTATATAAAATAATAACAATTTAATTACAAATTCTTTTAATTTTCTTTCTGATGAACATTGTATAAAGTATCCAGACTTTATACAAGAGTGTTTAAATCTTGATAACTAATTAACTAACAACAACAAGTTGTTGTTGTGATCTTATCTAATTCTTTTTAATTAATATTATTAAATTACATGCTTGTAATGTGTTTAGGGTGGACCTGTCTGGGTGCTGTAGGAAAGCCCCTTCTTCCCTTTTCAGGCAGGATGTTTACACTTGGCAACACCAGTGTGAATCTTCCTAAGAGACACCCCATCAACTTTCTCATCAGTCCTAAAAAATTTTTCAAAGATGAAGAAACTGAAATAAAAGAAGTCTTGGGTTAATTTTTTTTGAATTTGACTATTGTAATTTATATTTAATATTTTAAAAAGTGGAAAAAATTCAAAAAAAGTTAATTTACTAGATTTTATTTAAAGATTTAAATTTGGTTACTTTATAGTCTTACTCTTTACTATGCTCTTTAGTCTGTTAGTCTTTAGTTTTCTATAGGCATGGGCGAGTTTTTCTTACCTCTCAGAGTGAGCTAATAGCTTTTCAAAGCTATTTGACGGCATCCTCGTTGCCTTCTTGGCTTGGTTTTCAGGATCCCTCGTCTCCTCAAAATCCAAGGGTTACAGTGACAGGGATCAGTAAGGAGATTTTCGGCTGTCCATGTCACAGCTTCATTTAAAATGGGAGAGCTGCTCTTTAAGCTACTACTGGCAGCGGCTGAACTGTCTCGCAGAAACACCTCTGGTTCTAAGTCAACAAACTATCATGTATTTAATTATTTTAATATTTTAATGTTTAATACTTTATACAAATTATTCTAATTAATTTGCAGTAATTTACATTATAAATCTACATTATATATATATATATACTATATATTATAATTATATATATATATATATATATATAGTATATATATAATATTATATATATATATATTATATATACATGTATGTATATATATTATTTATATATATATTATATTATATTATTAATTTGTTTATATATTATTTTTAGCAAGTAATTACTGTATTTAGTTCTTTAATCGGTAATTAGTAATTATAATAGCTAGTCTTAATACTTAGTAACAAATAATAATAATATCCTATTAATAAAATCAGAAAGAAAACTAAAATCAAAAGGGAATTTTGAATAAAACTGCGTGTTTAAAACAGGTTGCACTTTTCTTCTTTTAGCTTTTGAAACATCTTATTCGTATTAGTATAGAACTAAAGACTGAAATATTATTAAACACTTATCACTACAATGCCACGCCTTTTTCATACCAATATAAAACCCGTTTTCGAAAGTGACTTGTCATCAGGGAGAACGGAGTTAGGGTTCACTTAATTAATTTTAAAAAATTCATAGCGGAAAACGATAGCCGGGAAAGCAGTGGCGTCGTGTTGTCGACTATGTTAAAAAATTTCGGGTACGGACTACGGTATAAGAATTGATAGTGCGGCGTAGCCGATTAGCCGAATAGCCGAAAATCGTTGCGGCATGCCCAGCTATGATATATATATATATATATGTCAGGTCATATTAAATTATTTTCTTAAATTATTATGAGAATTCTTTTTGACTAGTAAAGAAATAAAAAATAGCTCAAAAATACTCTTCAACATTTAACAGTCAACAATGGATCCCGACGAAACAAAGAAGCAATTTGAGTTTATTATTCTTATTATGAAAATTAGTTATGAAGTTTTTGTTGAAGTTTTAACTAAACTTTACTGCTGTGAAAAACCTATAGAAAGAAATTTAATAAAATTTGCTGAAATCAAATCTAATAATTTTGATGCAGACCAAAAAGATTTTCTAAAGAATTTGGAAAATGGCGATGTAGATATAAAGGACATGGATATATCTCTTTCTTTCAAACTGATTCAGTTAACCTGTGGACTTGAATCTAAAGACTCTTGTGTCTGGAATAAGAAATGTACCAAGGAAAAGCAAAATTGTCTGGAACACTTGCTTTCGAAGTTTAAAAACATGAGAAACCATATTTTCCATCGATTTACAAGTATAGGACGTATTTCAGATGAAGAATTTATTAAAAGAAAAAGAGAGGTCATTGACAACTTATATGCCATTGTAAAAAAAGTTGGAGAAAAAGTTCAACTCTCTACTGATGAGATAAAATTATGGATAGATAGAATTGAGTTCAATAGTCGTACGTATTGTAAACAAATTATCATCAAACCTCCTTCTTCAATGGAGAAGTCAATGTCAAGACCATCTACAGAAAACGACATTAAAATAGTAGAGGAACAAATGTCTTTTTCGTACTTTTGGTACTATGTAAAGAAGCTAAGCGGAATTAAGCTTGTGCCACAAGGACCTTCTTTTGGAGATCAAAAGCCTTATTTCTCTTTCGCTGTAAGGGAAGCTCTCCTGAAGGCTTTTGCTTCAACTCATCTTTACCAATTTCCAATGAAATCTCTTAATAAGTCAAATCGACTTTATTGGATTGACCGATTTATTTCAACTCAAGCTCTTTACAATTCGGAAGATAACTCAATATACTGGAAAGGTAATAATTTACTAATATTATTATTAGTATTAATTTACTATTATTGAGATATTATTAAGTATTAAGTAACAAACATTTTGATATTGGGTAGTCTGGTTTTGCCTAAAAACTATAGAAACTGGCTATTATACCTTTTAAACTTTGATTTTTCTACTAATCCATTGGTATTTATAAATTTACCTATGCCCAACTGGAAAATGGATGAATTTACAAAACTTCATAAAGTCAGATATACAAAAATAGCTATATAAGATATAGAAGTGAATAGTTTCTCGAGATTTAAGAAAATTCTGTAAATCCCTTTCACGAACTAGCCCCCCAAATGTAGTCTCTCATCTATCTCAAACACCCTCCTTGATAACAGCTTTTAAAATCCAGCACATTCTCGTGAAAAAGTGTACATTCCCCCCACAAATGGACTTCCGTGTTATCCTCGAGTTTATCAAGATGAGCGCTAAAGATATGGACTTTGAGGGACATTTTGTAGCCCATTTTGCCGTAGTTCTTCAGTAGAGTTACAGCTAGCTCTACATAGTTTACGGTATATTATATATATATAATTATATTATAATAATATTTATATATATATATATATTTTATATATATATATATATATTATATATATATATATATATATACAATATATATATATATATATATATATATATATATATATATATATATATATATATATATATATATATATATTATATATATATATATTAATATAAGATATATATATATATATATATATATATATATATATATATATATATTTTATATATAATATGTATATATATATATATATATTTTATATATATATATATATATATATTATATTATATATTATATATATATATATATATATTTATATATATAATTATATAATATATATTTATAATATATACTATATAATTTATATATATTGATATAATATTTAAGAAAATAATTAATTTCAAAATTCTTTGTCTGTAAATGAAAAGCTTTACTAGTTTCTTATAAAGTTACCTATAAAATAGCAGGTGAAAAAAACTCACACTTTGGAGAACAACCTTTCTTCGAGCTGCATTTGGAAATTGTGGAAATATGTTGGCAGGTATTTTGCCAAAAATCTACTTTGCATAACGCTATCAAATGATACTGTTGGTCGTCGATTAGTGATGATACTGGAGACTGGAGCAACAACTTTTGTCGTAGCTTTGCGACAAACTTTTCTCAATTCCAGCTGAAGAGGCAAACAGATATGCAACAAGGATTGTATTTAATGTTATGTTCGATATTGTGACTGGATTATCGCAGTTGAAGAGCTATTCGTTTTTGCAACCAATAGGAGAAAACACAGCATTGATTGGTTCAAATGTTGCGATTATTAATAAAAAACACAATGGAAAATTGAACGAATTTTTGCAACAGATGGTGCTCGATCAATGTCTGGACGGTTCAACAGAGCGCAAGCGCTTATGAGGGAAAAATCTCTACAATGTGTCTGGACACATTGCATGATTCACGAGGGAAGCTCTTTCTTCAAAGAAATGAGTTCTTGATTTAAATATTGTATTAACACAGTTGCAACAGTGTTCTACATAAAAATGAGACCCTTAAAATCAAGACTGTTTCTTCGCTAGCAAGACTGGAGCAAACATTCAGCGTTTGCTCTTCTAACTGTGTGCACAAGGGTGATTTAACGTGCAGTTGTCTAAGAACGTTTAACGAATAAGTGTTTGAAATGAATTTCTGTGGGAAAAGGAAAATGGGTGAGGAATCGAGAAGTTTCGAGGGACACATTATTTTGATGGAATTAAGTTACTTATTGGACATATTCGATAAACTAAATATATTAAACCTTTAACTTCAATATAACAAATACACATATGTGAAGAAGGTGGTAGAGAAGTGGTAGAAAATAGAAATTAATTTTATTGAAAATAAGAAAGAAAATTGAATGTTTACAAATGTGGATGAATTTGGTAAAACATATATAGAAGCAGCACATAATATCATGCTTAAAATATGCCACATCCGTAAGTAGTAAAATGATGAGGCAAAATGCTGCGGAACTAATTTATAAATAATGACAAACATATTAGTTTTCTCCTGTGGGTTAGAAACGCCTTTGAAAACGTTCCTAAAGGTCTTTATAGAAGAAGAACATTTATAGACCACACGTAAGCGGTGAAATCAAAACAGAATTTGCTTTTAAATCACTATTTGAATTTTGGGCGGTGTTCATAAAGAATTCTCTGCACTGAAATTAAGAGCTTTTTCGCAATACTTTTGCCATTCCAAAATGGGTTTTCTGCAGTGGCGTTGTCTTAAAAGCAAATAATAGATCTCAAGCTAATAAGAATAGAGCTAAGGTATGCGGATTTCTAATATACTTCTTTTCATCATATGAAAGCTTTCCCTTATTTGAGACTGTATCCTTATAAATTTTTTGGATTTACATTTAAACATGTAAGCTGTTCAAGGTAAATTGTTAATTTTTTAGCGTAATAATTTATTATTACCTTTTTTATTTTCTTTAGAATGTATTTGTTTTTTTCTTTCTTAATTTTTCATTAATTGGTGCATATTATTTGATTTATTTACCTAAAAATAATATGATATTTAAAAATTATAAGGATTTTTTACATTTTTTATTTTTGCTCTCAGATGTAGTTTTTGTTTTTCATTTATTTATAAGTTTAATTATCGATTTTCACTTTTCTTCGCGCCCCTTTTTCGCGCCCCCTCCCTGGGGGTCGCGCCCCACAGGTTGAGAACCACTGCTCTAGTTTATCAAGATGAGCGCTAAAGAAATGGACCTTGAGGGACATTCTGTAGCCCATTTTGCCCAAGTTCTTCAGTAGAGTTACAACTAGCACCTCATAGTTTTTGGCTTGTGACTGCTCAGTAAGTGTCGAACCACTGAGAAAAATCTGTCCTAAGAGTTTCCTCCTTCAATGAGCTCCTTGGGAAATTTCTTTTCACTGCCAGGGTTCTGCCGTCCGATGAAGATCCTGAACTTAACCTTTATTTCAGAAAGCTTAGGGGAGAAAGTCTTGAAGGTAATTGAAAATTCTAAACTTCTTTTCTAGAGCTGTGGTAAATTATCGAATTTAGATGTTCACACTTCACTGATCTTTAACCTTAATAGAGGATGGGAATCTCTCTAGAGAACTTCTCTCTAGGAGTCAAACAAACGGCCTTCGCCACACGAATCTGATTTGATATCACATACATTATGCAGACGTCAATTTGATGTGAAATGGTGTCATCATCATTTTCTAAAATCCATCATTGGATCCCACTTTACGTTGTTTCTCCTCAAAGAAAACTTGGTCTAGTCTTAGCAGGTCAGCATGATGTAGTATTACGTCAGGTGTTCTTTCTGTTTCAAGGGTAAACATAGCAGAAACACTTTGCAAAATCTCCTCGGTGATCTATCATGGATGACACCCTTTTGAAGTCTTCAATGACCTTTCATCTGTATTCATACGTTGTTTGAGATCAGAGGTTTAAAAGCTATGCATTGTGCTTTGCAAGAACAAGATTCCTCACCAAGTCTCTGTGAAATTTTTGGTTGCGAGAGTATGGGTTTCTCTCTTGTAATCTGGATCTGCAAAGAATTACTGCCCCTCTGACAAGCTGCTCTCTTCTGAAGGCGCTTGTTCAAGACATTGTTGTACTGGGGCCATTGATGATGAAAAAGATTCTTGCCAGACAGATATTTGGGAAGGCAAACTGAAAAATGCTTGAGTGGCTAGTTGGTTCCTGCAAATTTCTTGGGATACCAAACTTCATGGTTCTCTCTTTTCCACTCTATGTCATTATTCAAAAGTGCAAAATAAATTTATATTCATAAAAGAATAAGTCATTCCTCCAATAAGTAATGAGTAAAATGCAGCAAAATGCATTGCCGAATGCTTGCAGCCACTTGATGCTACCCCAGGGAAATGCAGACTTTTATTCAATAGGCAACTAGAACAATACTGAACTGGAGGAGTTAAGACCTGTGCTCATATTAATTATATTACAAGAAATTTCTCGAAAGCTTTAGAAACTTTTGTATAATCTACTTAGCATAAAATCCATCCTAGATTTTCCGAAATAAAAAATCAAAATATCAATGTCCTGATTACAAAATAAAAGCTTTAATAGGCGCTTTCTATATTTCTATACTTATCTATATTTCTATGTTTCAATGAAACAATATACACTTCCAGGAAGAAAAAGAAATAAAAGGCTTTAATGGAATAATAGCCACTTTCTATATTTCTTATATTTTTATATTTCTTGAATATTATGAAGGATAAAATGAGATTAAACACTTTTAACACTGTCTAATATTTATACTAAAAATAGAGGAGTTTCAAAAATTTTAGATTACTGGCCACTGAAGGAAGTTGTTAAAAATATTTTTGTCGTTGAGGTTAAAAGATAAATTTTAAATAATCAAGTTTATATATATATATTATATTATATATATTATTATATATATAATATATATATATTATATAATAATATATATATATATATATATTATATATATATATATATATATTATATGTAGGTATATATATATATATATATATATCATATATATATATTATATTTATATATATACTATATATATATATATATATTATATATATATATATAATCTTGCAATATTTTTTCCTTCTAGCTGGGTTGTACTTTTTAAATCTTGCTCGTGTTTGACCTAATGGTAGCATCTAATTCGCCTAGAAGTGCAGCAAATAATGGTCTTTTTATTTTATATTTTGATTCAAAATCATCGAGAGATGTGGTAAATAAGAATGATGTTGATCAAACTTAGGCCTGCAATAAGTTTTTTGGTTCTAATAAAGTTATTACGCTTTGTAAAAAAGAATAAATAAAAAATAATTCAATTATAATTTGTTTATTGAATATTACATTAATTGAATGTCCTATAATTAATTTTAAAATTTTCCTTTTCATCTATTTACAGTTTTAATATAATATATTATACATATGGATATGTACCCATAAAAATATTTCTGAAAATAGTAATCCTTTATATTAAATAAAAATCTCTAAAAATACATACAAGTAATTTCCTAAACTAATGACAAAAAAAAATTTGGTAAGTTCAACAATTATTTTTAAATAATTATTCAATAGATTGAATAGAGCTACGGAGTGAGAGCTTCAAAAAACATAGATTTTCTTCACAAAGTCTCTAATGTACGAGGAGAGTTCAGACGCTATTTAATCCCATCATTTAATCTGGTAATGTAAAATATATTTTCTTGTTCGCTTGTGAACAAATAGGCATATAGAAATGGAACAAGGCTCATACAGGAGCAAAAATATATAATAAATAATCTACTCTTCTTGTGTAGAACGACAAATGTAAATCTTCAATAGTATAGTACCTATACTATGATACAGCCTATTCAATGGCTAGCAAACTACGTTGCGGAGAAATCTCAAATCATAGAGAAAAATATAATAATGCCTTTTAAAAGAATTTTCTTCACAAAACTCTTTTGTAAATAAAATTAAAATAATCGCAATCACTTTATAGAATTGTCAACATACTATCATGATACATTTGCAGTTTTTAATCTCACTTTTTATATTATAAACAGCGCGCACTTGTAACACTGCTACTCATCACCGAAGTCCAAGCTCTACTCCTCGCCACTTTGCTTTCAATTTTCTGTGGAAGCAAATTTTCACATCGTTCACATTGGAACTCAAAATTCTTGCTCGAATCATAAAGTCTTTTTAAAATTTAATAATCTCATAAATGCTTTCACTAAATGTTTTTAAATAAAACAAAATCGTAACCATACTTAAAAGTTATGGTAAAGAAGGTCCCCTCCGAAAAGTCTGCAAAATTTATGTAATATTTTTTCCTCGAAATGATAATTAGAACCATTGAATTAATCTCAAAAAACGTAAATCATTTTAAATCTTTTATAATTTCATACATATAAACTTTACATAAAGCTAACAAGCACTCTCTCTCAATACATTTAAATAAAGTCTTACACTCATATCGCATTTTCAAGTCTTCTGGGCTTTGATTACTAAAAAAATAATTAAGTCATGATAAAACCTTCAAATCCAACTTATGATGTTTGAAGGGATCTCCAAAAAGATGCAGAGAAAACACAAGAAATATACGAGCGCAAAAGAAACAGGAAGCTTCGTTATTAAAAGAAGAGTTATGATCGGAACGATCATGCATAGGAGTACTGAGAGAGATTTCAACCCTCTTATTGGAACGTAAACTATATTTACACAAAACAAACAAAAAAAAAAAAAACATTATGGAAATTGGTAAAGTTAAATTGATAAAAATGCGATTGTCGCTAACCTATTTAGAACACAGAACAGGATCAACTTTTTCTATACCAGGATCAAAAATTTGATTTTGGTCATTAGAAAAACTACTTATATTCATCGTAATTGAAGTTATAAAGGTTATTCTTACTACCTTTAATATTTCTTTGGAAAAACTGGAACTGCATAAGGTTCATTGAATCCCTCGTACTGTGCTCGGTCAGACTTAAAGAAATTATCTGGCTAGGACAAAGTTGATTCATCCTACTATCTACTATCTTTCCGTACGAGAAATTTAACCTAAGATTACGAAAGAAAATATATACAAAATTAAAACTATTTTGATCGATTCGATCCAACCTTAATTTATATTGATAACAAACTTTACTCGGACTGAGTTTGTTACGAGCTTTAGAGAGCTCAATAACTTCGCTATCTTTCTTTGGAATGCAATGAATATCGGCATTATGTGAAAGACTAGGAATGGAATTTAAATTGGGATTTGATATGTGGCTCTTAGCAAGCTTTATCTCTACATCATTAAACCGATAAAACCTGTAAGCTAAATCATAATTTAAAGCAAACGTATTTGTGAATGATGAATACTGAAAACAGGACTTACTAAACAAGTCAGTAGTACTTCTACTTACGTTTATTTTACATTCGACTAAAGTCAGCTTTTTGTTTACACACTTACTTATAACTGTTTTAAAGTCTTTAAATACTTTCATGGTGCCACATAAATTTATTTGAGTTGAACAACAACTTACCTCGGTACGAGGAAACGAAGTTTTATGAGAAAGATAATCCTTTTCAGAAGGATCGACTTGACAAACTATACTACTTTCAAACGCTGCGGGTGCCTTTTCTAGGTTAATTAGAACATCACAAGGCCGATGATTTCTACCTTTTATTGAAAATCCTGCATATATTCACTATCTTCATATTGCCGATCTGAGGAATTGGATGCTTCGTCAGATCCTTGAAAATAATATGATCGTTCTAAAACGTCATCTTCGTCAATATTATATTCCATATTTGAGGAAATACTATTATATGGATCACTACAGGAAGATATATGGAAACTATTTGCATCTGCAAAATGATGAGAAGGCACATTCTGACCTTGAAGATTAAAACAATTTTCACGACTTTCGTGAACTGTAGAAACAGTATTTGTACGAGGATTTTCTCTACTTACAGAGAAACTTAAAGATTGCTCATGCGGAGACAAATTTGAAACATAATCTGGGTCCAAATGAAGGATTTGATTTACAATATCTTCATCGGCATATTTAAGTGAATGAGGAGAAATATCGCGACTTCGAGTCGCCTGACTACGAGAAGGAAAATTAAGATCACGAGAATGAGGTTGTAACTCATTATCGTCATGATGACTAACAAAAGAATTGGACTCATGCGATAGTTTCGCTGGGCGGAATGCAGAATTATCATAAAAATTTTGCGCATGGCGCATATTCATAGCACAGTTATCCCGTCTAGACTGCAAAAAATTCGAACTTTCATCGTGAATTTCGTCTTCACGGACTCCATATTTGGCATTTATACTACTCACATTTGAGTTTGAAAAATAATTTGGGTCTAAAGAATCGACCTGAGATACTTGATGACGTTCATTATTTTGGAACGAACTCGGAGACTGATACTTAACCATTCTATCTCCGGGAGTTTGAGGAGAATTTCTACCTGAAAATACCTGCCTATTCTGGACATTAGTATTATATTTATTAACTTTATTATGCATATTTGACAAATCCTGACAAAAATTTACCTGTGAATGATGCTTACGGTCGCTCTGACCTTGTGTGAACCTTTGTTTAGAACCTCTAGAAAACGAAGAATTAGAATGAACATTATTTTGATTACGAGAATATCTCTCTCGCTCTTGAGGAGTTATAAACTTTACCCTATTCAAACTTTGAGGGGAAAAAGGATTCCAAATAGTATTCATGCAGTTTCTTTGAGAACCGCGCAAATGTTGGGCAAAACACAATGAACAAAAAGGGTCATAGATGCACTCAGAAGTATAGTGACCATGACATTCGCACTTCTTGCAAAAGACGTTACTTCGTGTGTCTTGACGTCTCAGAGACGGAGATTTTGGAGACGAAAAAGATTGATTTGAAAAAGTATTTTCGGCAGGATAAGCCTGATGAGACGAGAGTGACAACTCATTTTCTTCAGATTGAGTTGTATATACTGGAAAAGCATTATTGAAATTAGACGTCTTCCCCGAAGACGATGCAACCTTACCACTGTTAATAACTTGGCTCTTCTTTAGATAGCTTTGTATCTGTTGCGGTATCGAATTAGAAATGGAGAATTCCTCATTCAGAATCCTCTGGAACTGCGGCTTAGCATTTATATACAAAGAAGAAAATAATAACAATTTACGTTGTTCTGGAGTAAAATCCACACCATGTAACATCGACGACGAGTCTAGAAACAACTGTAATGCCTTTTGAGACTCTGTAAGGTACTCAGGGAGTGAGTGATGAGAGTTCCACTTCACGTCAATAAAATCTTTAAAAGCCTCGAAAGAGCTCTTAGAATTAAGTGGGTCCAGGCATAATGATAAATCAGTCTTGAACTGAAGCCAAGAAGTAGCCTGAAACAATTCTGGGGTAGATAATATAAGTGCTGAAACATTACCTTCTTTGTGAGAGAGGAATCGGGTATAAGCTCTCAGTTTCTCTGAATCTGTGCTGATTCCTTCGTCGGCAAAATAAAGTTCAATAGCAGCGAACCATGAATTTAGACTTGGGCCTCGCCAACAGTCGTCTATGTAGCCTATCAAAATCGGAATGTTGGGACGCGAGTGCGTCAATCTGTCAATATTTAATGTGGGCCTAGACATATTCTCGGAATTTGAAACACTAGAAGAGGAAATATTCTGTGAAATATTACTCGGTTGTTGCCCCCCACCACTAGTGGGTGGAATCTCCTTATTATCGTCGTTTAAAAACACGGTATCTTCCTCCGTATCAGAAGGCATTAAAAAAAAAATGAAACACTTTAAAAGGAATACAGAAATAGGACAACGGACAAAAAGTTGACAGAAAAATAACGACGTACACAAGAAACAAATAATTCAGAACAGATAAAAAAAAATAACGAATATGACAAAACTACGACTCACAAAATGAATGAAAACTTCAAAAATAGACAAGAACGAGGACAAACACAAAATTGTTATTTACGGAAACACCACATAAGCCTAAAAAATAAACCAAATTTTAATGTACAATAGACACTGACTTACAGGATGACTTCTCTTCCAAACAATGCTCCTCTGGACATCTTCACAAATCGACTTGAATTGTTAATAACCCTCGAGGACATTAGCCTCGTAATATCAATGCAATAATTTATAAAAGAAAAAAAAATAAATAAATATTTAAAAAAAAAAAAAAAAGAAGAGAAAAAAAAAAAATAAATAAGTGAATGCTTGCTATTGTATGCCCTGTAAACCCGCCTCTTGAGTGAGACTCTTCCTAAAATTTCTTCTAACTTTATTTGTAAGTTCTTTAAATCAGCGATTACGAAACGAAGCACTTTTCATCAAATATCTTGAACAGAGTTTTGTTCTTTTCTTTCTTCACATATATGTACCTTAAAACACAAAAAATATGTTAATTATCTTCAAATAGTATGAATATATATATATATATATATATATATATATATATATATATATATATAAAGAAATATATAAACGAGATAAATAAATAATCAGAATTATATAGTACGTTTCAGTACTGCCTTTTAACGTGCGTTAAAATATTATTTCAACATAAAAAAAAAAATCAACAAATTTAATTCACGCGCTCACGGTGACTAATGTGATAAAAACTGATACAATAAAAAAAAATACACACACTGCAGTCTCTTCCACACTCTTTCTCTATCATCCACACAGAGAGATGGCGTCGAAGAGAAATTATGCTGCAGTCAATATAAGGTTCCAAAAATAATCTGCTACTTTTCTTTTCTAAAATAGCCTACTACTTTTCTTTTCAAAAATAGTCTACTACTTTTCTTTCTGTAAATATTATTTGGTGAGAACTTCGCAGAAAATCGAACTGTAATTTCTTGTGTGAGGGGTCGGTGCGTGGAAGACTTTGTACCACTATTCTATTTCCGGAGACGCACAGAAGACAAATTTTTACTCTCCGTAGAAAACTTTTAT
>JABUQX010009078.1:35000-43475 GCA_015478945.1 Trachelipus rathkii
ATTAATTTTCTTTTTGTACAGACCCTCACTATCGATGCTGGTGAAGTAGGAAAGGATTCCAAAATGAAAAGTTCTTTAAGAAGAAGACCTCAAGCATCAGCAGCGCAGAATCAAAACATGAAAAAGAATTATCGGGAAAACCTCAGTTGCAAATATTGTAATTTAAGTTTTAAAAACAAAGATCAGTTAAAAAGGCATTTAAAAATACATGAAAGAAAGTTTAAATGTGAGCATTGTAGTTATGAATGTAATCAGAAATCACATTTAAAATCACATCTGCTAATTCACAGCAACTCAAAATTATTTAAATGTTCTGAGTGCAGCTATGAGTGTAATCAGAGAGGAAGCTTAAAACTGCACATGCTTAAGCATCGAGATACAAAGTTATTTAAATGTTCTGAATGCAGCTATGAATGTAATCGGAAGAGAGACATAAGAATACACATGCTTAATCACGAAAATATAAAATTATTTAAATGTGCTGAGTGCGGCTATGAGTGTAATCAGAAAGGACACTTAAAAGCACATGCTTAAGCATCGAGATACAAAGTTATTTAAATGTTCTGAGTGCAGCTATGAATGTAATCGGAAGAGTTACATAAGAATACACATGCTTATAAAAAAATATAAAAATTATTTAAATATTGCTGAGTGCAGTTATGAGAGTGTAATCGGAAGGAGACTTAAACCTTAGCACATGCTTAGCATCAGAAATATAAAATTATTTAAATGTTCTGAGTGCAGCTATGAATGTAATCGGAAGAAATACCTAAGAATACACATGCTTAATCACGAAAATATAAAATTATTTAAATGTGCTGAGTGCAGCTATGAGTGTAATCAGAAAGGAAACTTAAAACTGCACATGCTTAAGCATCGAGATACAAAGTTATTTAAATGTTCTGAGTGCAGCTATGAATGTAATCAGAAGAAAGACATAAGAATACACATTAGAAACATTAGAAATTATTTAAATGTGCTGGTGCAGCTATGAGTGTAATTGGAAAGGAAACTTTAAAACAGCACATGCTTAAGCATCAAGAAAAAAAAATTTATTTAAATGTTCTGAATACAGCTATGAGTGTATTTGCAAGGAGACTTAAAACCTTTATGCTTAAGCATCCGAGATACAAAAGATTATTTCATCTTCTGAATTTAGAAGACAAAATCTAATCAGATTGCTTCAAGATAATTATACTTATTAAATCTAAATATAAAATTATTTTAAAATATTTCTAAGTGCAGCTATGAGTGTAATCGGAAAGAACACTTAAAACAGCACATGCTTAAGCATCGAGATACAAAGTTATTTAAATGTTCTGAGTGCAGCTATGAAAGTAATTATAAAAGTCATTTAAAAAAACATTTGCTTAAGCACGTAAGTAAGTAAGTAACACCTTAAAAGGGAGAAATAAAAAATAAACAAAAATAATCATCATTAGGAATAAAATGTTCCAATTTGCAAGTCCTTCTTAGATGATAAATTCTCATAAATAAATCATTCTTTTGTACAAGATTTTTAATTTCTTTACTAATGGATTAATTTACTTTAAAATGTTAATAAAAATATCGAAAAACCAAAGAATTTGCGAGTCACAATCGAAAAGTTTCGTTCACGAAACATTAAATAATTCGTAAGTTTAAATCGAAGAAAACATTTAAATAATTGTAATATAAATCTATTAATATTTCATAGGAAGGAGTAAATAATTTATAAGTTTAAAAGAAGAATATTTCCTTTGGGGCTTATACTAAAAGTCACAAGTCTAATTAATTAACACAAGTCACGAATGAATAATTTATTATATTTAATTGAAAAAAAGTATGTGAAATTTTTTATTAAATTCGATACCTTAATTAAACCTTAAAATTTGAGTGAAGTAAATTCTGAAGAAAATTCTGCTACAAATAATTAAATTTAAGCAAAATCGAATGAGGCAATGAGACTTCAAAGCTTATCGGAAATCAATTCTTGAATGAAAATCAAAGTTTAAAACGAAAGTTATAATAATATAATATTATAATAACTTATAAAATATTCGAAGTACTATAATGTAAAGTCCTAAAAATTGTAGTAAACATGTTCCAAAATAACTTAAAAAATTGCTAGTGTCAAAATACAAAAATAATGATTATAAATCAAAATGTATTCTGAAAATAATTAAAGCCGATGATATTCAGAAGTTGAAACTGGATTCGTATCTTGCAGATAAACTAATTTGTTATTCATAATACTGTTGTATAGCTAGAACGTAACAAAATCCAGACTATGTTTGGGAAAATGTAATCAAGAAGATTTTCACGTCTTAATGAGACAGTAATGTTAAAAGCTCGATGTAAACTCGTATTTAAACACAAATGTGAGGTAAAGGTTCCTAAAACCGTCTCAATGTTCTTTATAAATGAACAAAAGGCACTGATAATGACCCTTCCCCCATTTATCCTTTTTACACATCGACCTTGGAGAATCTTCAAAAGATTTTAAATTAATCATCATGAACCAGGAGTTAAACGTAACCTATACCATCAGAACCATAAATGGAAATTTGAAGAATTTTATTGCAAGACATAATCTTAGGAAGGCATCAGAAAGGACGTAAAGAAGATTAACAGGACAGATTACTACTATTTTTTTTTTTTGAAGAGAACAGAGATTAATTTGTAAATAGATTTACGAGTAGTATCATTACAGGGTGGATATATAAGAGGAATATGGTTTTTAGTTTATTGTTGAAAGTGAAAAATATAAGTATTAAACAAAGCATTATAAGTTATAGTAGTGAAATAAAATGTCCACCTCCAGACTGAACCACCACCTCACTTTTGATCGATTGTAGTAGATGGAATTCATATTACAAATGATAAAAGTTGTCAATCGCAGTGAAATCGAATGTGGGAGTTTATCACGTGAATCAATAATATCAAAAAGTAAATGTCGATGAATATTGATGGAAATTTTGTAGAGAGGAGAGGAAGAGAAGTTATGATCTTTTATTGAATAAATAGCTGAATAATTTAGCGAGAAGAAGAGGTTTTGAACCATGAATTTCCATCTAAGTATGACAAGGAAAATTTTGACGACTGGAACATTGAACTGACTCGACATTAAGTATGTCTTTCTACGCGAAAAAGAAATGGTATGATACTCGTGTTGATTAGGTATTCGTCAAGTAAAAGTTGAGATTTTGAAGTAGAATGAGGTCTTTCTTTCTCTGAAAATATGGGGTTTTTGATTCTCCGTAAATGGTAATTGAACTGTTTTATCTGCTGGTCGACACAATCCTTTGCGAAAGGAGATAGCTCATCCTATAGTTGATAATCATTTCGACTCCTATTTTCCTTACGACGAGATTGTGTTTAAAATTTAGCCGACCCTGATGGTTACAACATTCCTACTGTAATGGTGAATGCTCTTAAACAAATGAAGAACAGAGAGTCAGTATGTGTCAAACAGACTAAACCACCTCCTTTTGAAACGTACTGAACTTGTGATACTGAGTGAAATGAAAACTGCGGATAGGTGAAGTTTACTGTGGCAAAAACTCATAAATGTTTGATGTCAACCACGTAAATAATTACATGGATGCTATAATGGCAGTTTAGGCCTTATTGGAGACCGCATTTTATTTCGTAGGTTTACTGCTAACAGCTAACACGACCTCACTTCCAGTTTACACGACAGTAGTTCTAATTTGGAGGGAGGTACGTACGTAGGTGCTTCTGTGGGTTGTCATGATTGGAGCAGTTTCTTATACGCTCTCCTTTCATGCTTCAGTTTTTACATCAAAACTAATAGTCATTGTTTTTGAAATTTAAAGATCTTAATCCATCCCAAATCTCCTGACGAAAGAGCTTTTTCCTTATAAATTTTACCAGCCTTTCCATTATAATTTGAAATTACACTTCATTCCTTTCCCGAAAACAGGAATTTTGAGTTATGCCGATTTCTCTCGGCAAATGGTCGATATATATATATATATATATATATATATATATATATATATATATATATATATATATATATATATATATATATATATATATATATATATATATATATATATAAAATATATATGTACCGAACTCGTTACATTGTATAAAATTTATAAAGGATATATGTAAGTGCTACCCAGATTTCTGGTGCACAGCTGTCAGAAAAGCTTGTACAAAAAAGTCCTGTTGCCGAAATAACTGTTTCATTCCTTTTTTTGTATTATCAAGGTCACCGAGGGACGCTGTCGCTAAGGGAGTGCCAATGGCATATTGTCAGTTAGAAAATGTAGATCAGAGAGCCAATCTTGACGCTCTCTCGGTCATAAAATTGATATTGTAATGGTAATTAAATTGAAAGTATTTTAAAAGCAATTAAATTTTGAACTGTGAAATATCTTAATGTGTGTTCATGTAAAATAGTCATTAGACATAATTAATAAAGAAATAAATAAAGGAACGTTTCACTATTCCGAAACTATTTTATTATTAGCTATATCAAAGTGATCTCTTAAATAGGGCCAATTAATCATTATAGAAAATAATGTATTTTGTGTGCTCGGGCGATGCCCGGGACACTTGGTAACGGCTCTGATGTCGTGGCCTCACTAACTCGCGTCTTCCCTCCCTTGGCTTCAGATATCGCCGGGAGGAGTAAAGTACTCTTATTGGCTGTTTCAAGTTTAAATAATATACAAAAAGGAATAAACATAGTTATGTGTGTGATTTTATAAGATGTAAGAAAATTTTACCGTACATACTATAATACACATAACGATTGGAGCTTTGTCTCCTAAGAGTTCTAGCTTTACAAATATACTAAAGATTATAAAAGCATTATTTTATATAGAACTATACGTAGTACATATGGTGATTTCCGGTTGATCAAGAATACCCAGCCTTCAATTCTAAAAAAATACATTTTTTTTTAAAAAATTTAAAGTCGGCAAAAATATTCCGTAGAATTTATTTTATTTTTACCGATAAACTCAATTTTTTTTTTTTTTTTTTTGTTTCAACGCCTCGGTCTTCTGCCTATAGACCTGCACCTACCCGAATGACGTCATAGTCAGATGTCGATTTGGGACAGGAGATAACTCCTCCCCTCTCTCACATGGTATAATGAACGAAAGTTTTATTACTTTTCGTTCTACTAGATAATTTTTTATATGCTTTTATATTAATTCGAACAATATATAACAATTCGGCACCATAAAACATTATAAAAATAATTTTAATCAGACATATCTTCCTAATAGCACATAAAATAAATTCGTATATAACTAATTTATAATAATTTCATTAAATTTTTTACTCAGAGGAATCGAATTTCCTAAGCTAATTATCATACTTAATAAATAAAATACAATAATTTTTAAAATATGGGAATTCCCGTCATGCATTTAAAACCCGATCGTAAAGACCTCACAAAAATGTTTTAGACTATAAATTTTCTTATTCTTAAAAACAATTACCAATTTCCTTTCTCAAAAGGAATATTTCTCATATCATATAACGGTCACTTTTACAAGGCCGCTTCACACGAAATTTTAAAATATAAATTTTACTATTCCTAAAAATACCCAGTTACAAATTTTTCTTCTTAAACAGAAGTTTTATTACCTTCATTTACGGAAAATCTTACGATCCCCGTATTACAAATAGTTGTTACACATTTTAACCTCCTGTTCCCTCCAGCGTGGGGGACTGGGAGTGAGAATGATGGGGGAAAGCCCTCATCCTCTTTCGCTATACATGCATTTCTCGGACTTATTTTTAGGAAACTACGAAAGTCTTCCTTTACATGCGTCTCTATAAATTTTCCTATGTCAACCAAATAAATCTATTCACTTTTAATACTTACAACATTATTATGCTGCCGAATTATAATATATTTTAATTAATTTTTAATAACACAAAATAATTATGAGATTGAATTTGCACTTACAAAAAAATAAAATACCATTTACGCGGGAGAGGACTTCCTATGTTCTTTGAGCGCCATCACAACGAGGTTCAGTCCATTAACGGACAGCAATTTTGAGCTTTAGTTCGTTTCTGCATAGAGGCGAATTTGAATATTTTGGGGTATTTTGTACTTCTTCCCAATTTTATTTAGCCCTCGAATTCATCGTGGAGGCTTTATTTTTCTTTCGTTGTTGTTATTGTTTTTTAGGCTCGCTGGTTCTTGAATTTCAAATTTTACCTAGAGCTTTACACGAAGTGCTTTTGGGGGATTTTAGTGGCGGGGAGCTCTTCTCTCTACCCCTCCCCCGTTTAATAGCAGGACGAAGCTTTCTGGTATCTGAATTCGTTAGAAGATTTTTTTTTTTTTTTTTTTTTTTTTTTTTTTTTTTTTTTTTTTTTTTTTTTTTTTTGAAAGCACTATTTTTACTGGATAACGACTTTTTTATTTTCTTTTACAAAAGGAAATTTTCTTCACGTTATCGCTTACGTTTTTAGCATTAATAATATAGACCCTCAAGACTTACTTCTTTTTAATAACTTATAAAAAATTTCTTCACTTGAGTAATTCATATTGTCCACTTTCATCACCGCGTTATTTTATTATTATTATTATTATTATTTTTATTATTATCCTTTGACCCTTTTTATCAGACAGGTTGGTATTTTTTTAAGTCACGATACTGGGGGCATCACATGTAGCACGAGATGATGAGATCATTAATCAATTATACCTAGAATTAAATCCCTCACCTCCTCGGGTACATATATTAATAAGATGGAAGGTGTATAGAAAAATAGTTGATGTTATTTTCTTTATTAACATTCTTTTTATATTGTTGTTTGCACACAGAATAATAGATAATTTTTATTTTGTATAATAATCAGGAGTGGGCCACAGACCCTTTAAATATATTTTCGTGAATACTTAAATCCCCATATTATATACATTTTATTTTAGAACAGTTTGCAATGTGGGGCATGTAATATAATGCCATGTTCATTACTAGATCACTTTCACCGTTCTTTCTCATTTGTATCTTATTATTTCACAGGTGAAGCAACTTAGCGTATCAAATGACACTTAAAAGATCTTATTATAAGAACATTAATAATAATCTAACACCTTTAGTTTTATTACAAAAATAATAAATTTTGTGCGCCCGGGCGATGCCCGGGACACTTGGTAACGGCTCTGATGTCGGGGCCTCACTAACTGGCGTCCTCTCTCCTTTGGCTTCAGATATCGCCGGGAGGAGTAAAGTACTCTTATTGGCTGTTTCAAGTTTAAATAATATACAAAAAGGAATAAACATAGTTATGTGTGTGATTTTATAAGATGTAAGAAAATTTTACCGTACATACTATAATACACATAACGATTGGAGCTTTGTCTCCTAAGAGTTCTAGCTTTACAAATATACTAAAGATTATAAAAGCATTATTTTATATAGTACTATACATTAGTACATATATATATATATATATATATATATATATATATATATATATATATATATATATATATATATATATATATATATATATATATATATATATAAATATATATATATATATATATATATATATATATATATATATATATATATTTTTTATATATTGATATAGTTTATATATATATATATATATATATATATATATATATATATATATATATATATATATATATATATCTTTTTTATTTAATAATATAAATAAATTTTTAAAATATAAGAATTATAATATAATAATATGCTTCACTACATATAATATATATATATATATATATATATATATATATATATATATATATATATAATTTAATTTTACACTAATTTACTCTCGTTGATTAGTTATTTATTTTAATATATTTATTTTTTTTTTTAGTAAGGGATTTAATATATTTTTTAATTTAGTTTTTATCTTAAATAATGCGTTTGCTCGTTATGATGTACATATACAGCTAAATATTGAAATTGGTATCGATCCTGCGTCGACCGAAGTACTCTGATTAATCTCGATGAGCATCAAGGGGGATATCCTGAACACACGAGTCCATGGTGTTACCCATTGGAGCATAGAAGCTGTAGGACAAGGGGCGAAATTTATAGTTTTAATTAATAATGCTTTAGGTCAAACGCCTAATATATGTCCGAAAGTCTTTATTATTATTATTATTATTATTATTATTATTATTATTATTATTATTATTATTATTATTATTATTATTATTATTATTATTATTATTATTATTATTAACTCAGATATCTCAATTAACATAAGTATTATTATGTATTATTATTATTATTATTATTGTCATAATACTTCAAAGACTTAATCTGCATTTTTGAAGGTATAAAAATTAAATTTTTTTTTTTTTTGGAAAAAAAAAAAAAATAATGGAAAGTATTTTTTTATAATATATATATATATATATATATATATATATATATATATATATATATATATATAATATATATATAAACATATATATATATATATATATATATATATATATAT
>JABUQX010009079.1:0-27003 GCA_015478945.1 Trachelipus rathkii
CCACCGGTATTTATCTAAAACCACCTGTATATATATTTTTATCATCGCGCTTTTTTTATGATCAACTATATACTATCCATACCTTTCAGGTCCTCTACAAACACTATCAAATTCTGAAGCTCCTTACTCACCCCATTACTTACATTGCTATGTAGAATATATTCATACAGATATATATTCGTAGCCAAAATTGGCCAAACTTAAACTCGTACATCGTAATTTCTACTATAACTCTGTATTTCTTTACTAGAATAAGAGAACTAATTTGTTATAATCGTATCATACACTATATAGTCATATACAAATATACCTTGACCGTTTTTCAACTCTATAAATTTTAATAACTCCATAATAGAATAATTTATAAGGTAACCCTCAATACTCTCAAATGATTCTCATAATATAGATTTGTACATATTCAACTAGTAGTCAATACTTTAATACAAAATGGCAACTCTTCTCTATTCCTCTCTCATTCTATTTCACCAGCACTTAAACTATATTACATATATATTCAACACCTTAATTTCGTCGTTTCTTTCATCTTTTGTGTGCAGTTCGCAACGGAGCATGGATCTTCACAGATGTTGGGGAAGTGCTATCTTAGAGTGATAAATATCTCATTTATATCACTCTCTCCTCTTCATCTCACTCATAATTTATATCCTCTGACATTTACCATGTATCCTACAATTTTCTGACGATATAAGATTAGTGAAAGTTCGTTTATACGGCGATCACGACCATCTCCGGCATGCATCAGCATTCCTAGCGAGATAGGTGGTATATATATATATTATATAGTGGGTAATTAGTCCAACTCCATAACTACACCGTTTCACCTTATATTAAGTTACGATCTTTACGACAGTACGTACTCAGGACATTATACTACGATTATGTGAGTAAATTTGTCTTATTTATCCCCATATTATATCACTAACAAGGTAATATGTAAGTAGTAGGGATGATTGAGTAGTTATAGGGTTGATTTAGTATATACGCACTGCTTTATCTAAGAAGAGGGGGTGTTACTCATTAATCACATATGTGTATATATGATTTATGAGGATAAATTGGATGGTTATATGTATATTTAAGTTGCCATGATGATAGTGATGATGTGTTGATAAGAATTATGAACGACAAAAGAGAAAGTACGTCACATTAAAAAATGGGAGGTAATTCAATTGCGCTTATCTGTGGGTATTGATAGTTGTAACTACACTCTTCCTACTCTTATATATATATATTATTAATATATATTAATATATCTTAAATATATTATATATTATATATATATATTAATATATTATAATATATATTATATTATATAATTATATATATATATTATATAATATTAATTAATATATATATATATATATATTTATAATTAATATTATATTTAATATTATATATATATATTATATATATTAATTATTAATAATATATTATTATATTATATATTATATATATAACATATATTAATATATTATATATATATAATATATATACCTATAGTATATATAATTTATTATATTTATATATATATATTAATATATTAATATATCTATATATATCATATTATTAATATTATATATACATATTATTATTATATATATTATTATACTATATATATATATATATTTATATAGAGGCAATATTAAATCTAATATACTAGAAATATTGCCAAATCTTGTAATTTGAAAAGCGAATATATTTTTTAGTACTTTTTTATAAACTTTACTAATACTAATTAATCCTTTAATAGGCATTACTTATAAATTTTATATTAAGCCTAGGCTAATGTGATATTTTTATAGAGTGAGAGCTTTTGATTTTTGAGTTACGAATTTTTTTGTGAATAAAGGGCATTTATATTATTATATGCATTATTTTTGCTTTAGCTTATAATTTATATTAAGGAAATATATTGAAGTTTTATATATCATTTAAAAATTTTTGAGGTATCAGTGCGGTTGGCTTAGCGTCTATACATGAGGAGATAATGCAATTACATGAGTAATATATCAAATTATATATAATAATTAATAATTAAATAATGTCAGTTGTATCTTAAATGCTGACTCTATTGTATAATCTAAGAACGTAAGCGTAGCTACAGTTAATAATCAAAATATATTATATATCATTTGATGAATCCGCGTGGATCTATTATGCACAAAATTGTAGTAGTTTTTTAATTTTTTTTGTTATTTATTTTTTTTTTGCAATTATTCATTACGTGAATATATTTATAAAATAAAAATAAAATTTTATTTTCCATCAATCTTAGGGGCTTCAGAGCTGAAGGGTGGACAGTAAGTAGTAGGGGATGATAAGTCTCATCCTCGATAATACGTTAACCACTTGCTGAGGTACACGAATCGTACCCACTGACTCTGCTCTAATCGTATTTACGGTTTTTAACCTATGTGATTTAATTTACTTTATTTAAAAAAAATAAAGTAATAAATTTTACTGTCCTTTAAACTTGGTATTACTTATTATGATAAGTATATCTGAGCCCTCACTAAAATAGGAAAAATATCAATTTATATTTTTTTTTTTTTTATATTTTTGTAATTAATTTTCCATACAGAATTAAAAAGGATTATATTATTATATATTTTTATATATATATATGATATTTATATATATCTCTATATAATATAAAATAAAATAAATAATAATAAATAAAATAAATTTAAATAAACCATTCTTAAAAGTTTTTTACCTACTCACTGATTCCAATAATCTAGTAATGTAGGTAGCTGCCTTTTCTCGAGTTACATGATTAAGCTATAGATCAACTTACTGACTTATATATTAATAATATATATATAATATATATTATATATATATTATTAATATTATATTATATTATTATATATATATTAATATATATTAATTATATAATATATAATTATATAATATATATATATATATTTATATATATATATATTATATATTATATATATTATTTAATATATATACTATATATATAATAGATAATATATATTATTAAATGATAAATAATGATTCATTGATATCGTTATATATATATTATAAATCCTTTGCAACCTTTTAGTTAACGTTTATGTTCATAATTATGTACTTTAATTGCCTGCTTATCTTAAAGAAATTAGTCATTTAGTATATATATACAATATATATATTTAATATATTATATATTAATATATATTTATATATTATATATATATATATATTATATATATTATATAATATTATATATTATTATTATAATATATTATATTTTATATTATATACTAATATATATATAATTATTCATATTAAATATATATATATTACTACTACTATTATATATATTATATTATATTTATATATATATATATATATATATATATTATATATTAATATATATATATATATATATATATATAATATAGTATAATATATAATATATATATATTATATATATTATATATATATACTATAATATATTAATATTTAATATATATTTTATTATATATTATAATATTTTTATTAATATTTACTATATACTTATTAAGTTTATGGTTACGATTTTTGTGTTATTTATTTTAAAAATCTCGTTTATGGCTGAGCAAAAGAATATTTTGAGTGAGATTATTAAATTTCTTCACCAGGACTTTTATGATTTCGAGCAGAAGAATTTTTTGGAAGATTCCTTCAATGGGTATCTGATTTGTTTATATATATACTTTCATATGTATTGACAAGCAAAGTGGGCGAGGAGTAGAGCTTTGGACTTTTTCGATTATGTTTGGATTGGAGGCTAAAGTCTAGTTGTAGTTACTAAAATGTCGTGAATCTTTTATTTTAATTTAGTCGCTATGTTATTTAAATATTAATATGCAATTTATTAGTAGAGAGTTATAAAATTTTTATCCTGTATGGTATCTTGTGATATTGTGTTTTTTTTATATCTCTTATTCAAGTGATTTTTTTGTACATAGATGCTTGACTCTTACAAGATATATATTAAACAATTAACAGACATTTTGTGAAGAACACACTACTATGTCTTGATAGACATGTCACTTGTTAACTAGAGTTTCTGTTAGTCATCTAGTGTTATTTGTGATTTGTCCGCAACAGTAGCTTTTGCCTAGTCCACTGGTAGAAAGTTGGCTGTATCATAGATTATTTAACATCGTGTACTATGGCCTATTGATAGATATTTACATTTGTCTGTATAACATAGAAAGAAGTAAGTTATTAGGTTATATTTATTTATTATATAGATATATAGATCACTCTGTATGATGCCTGTTATTTATAGTAATTTGCTCTTAATTTGTTTTGCTCTTTCAAGAAGCGGTTTAAGCTAGATTATATTTATTAGCACGTTACAGGATAAATCGATTTGGTAGTTTATAGCAATATTGCGTGCTCGCAACATCTAGAATTCTCTTAGTGTGCTTGTATTATTGTACCCATAAAATAATATATAATGAGAAGGATTCTTCACTCCGTAGTCTCTTACTGTTCGCGATACAATTGAAGGAACTGATTTTTATTTTTATAGCTATATTTTTGTATTGTCTTTAGTAATTTTTGCGAAATTTACATTTAATGAAATTATGAGAAGATTACTTGTATTAGTTATTTTATTATAAAGAAGTATTTATTTATTTAATATCATATACTTAATTATTACTATTTTAAAGAAATTATTTTTTGATTATATATGACCCATATGTATAATATATATTATATTATTTATATTGAAATATTGTTAAGAAATGCAAAAAAAAAATATCTATTAATAATACGTACATTTTTATATTGTTTGTTTTGTCATTTTATCTCTTCTCTGACTCAAGTGTTGACAGCTTAGTGTATTTAACTTATTTTTATTTAAATAACTCTTTAGATAAGGAATTATGAAATACTTTATTTCATATCTATAGTGTTTTATTGTCAACTCATCTTTATTTAAACCATTAAATACTCTTCGATGCAATTTGATCTTGAATAATATAAAATAGAAACAGAACCATTATATTTTCTTGCATATTCTAAGGGCGAATATTAGATGTTCTACCATAAGGTATTACAAACATCGAAGTCATAGAATTTAAAAAGTACAACCCATGTAGAATGGAAATAAGGGTTAGCATATTAAGAATGTTCGATATAATTCTTCGGTGTACAAGGAAGATATTTGGTCTTAATACTCTTTTTGTATTTGTGGATATTTAATATTATAGAAAATACTTGAGTTCTGGTACTAAAGAAGATAGTTAACCTAGGATAAAAAATTCATCTATTCTTATATATATTTTTTTCTTATATTTTTGAAATTAGTACATAACATTAACTATTTTAGTGATTATTTATTTATTTTCTATTACTTTATCTATAGTGAAGCTTATCCTGGAATATTTACGTAATTAAAATAATTTGGAAGCCTCTTGGTTCATCAAGTATAGTATGAAATTCAATTTTGCTGCGAAGTATACAATTATTTATTCCTTTTTACGCATTAGACGGATGTTTTTGTGGAAACTCTCATTAATATCGTATTTTATCATATATATATATTTGGTAAAAATATCGGATAAGTATTATTAACATTACATTTTTTATTTTTGTTTTCATTTTTTTTATTGTTTGTTAAATGATTATAGGTCAATTTAAAATATATTTTATAATAATTTATATAATTAATTATTTATTATATTATTTTCCTGAAATTATCATAGGGCTTTTATATTGGCTTAGTAATTTTCTTAGCTGTGATTGGTGCGCGCATCCTTTACTTTTGTGACGTATTTTGAATGGGAACAATATGAAAAGGAACTATCGTATTGTTCTTTGAATAATTTTTTTTTTATTTTTGTATTAATTGATATCGTCATATTTTTCTTCAAGAAATCCTTGATATAATTTTATTTAAGTTATTATTATATAATATATATTAATATATATATATATATATATATAGTATATTTAAATTTATTTTATATATTCATATATATTATATTATATTTAAAAGTATATTATTTTTTTTTTTGCGTTAAATGTATAAGACTTGTAATATATATTTATCCTTTTACTTATATAGTGCGCAACAATCTCACTGTTAAAATACTTTCATATCGTGATCTATAAATAGTTCATTATAAGGATTTATATCACAGCTGTCGTTAGTATTGTTATTTTAAATAGAGGTTGAATAACAGGTAAAAGAGATATCTTATATATGGGTTTTCTGTGCAGATTTTCTCATTTAAATACTGACTTTGCTTAAAGATTTTTTTTTTTTTTTTTTGTCTCTTTTTATTACAGTTCTTATTAAAAGTCAATAAAATATTCTTTAGTGTTATTTATATTACTTTTTATTATTAACTAAAGTTATAGATATTTATTAATTTATTAATATTTATAATATAATTATATATTATATTATTAATATATTATATTAATTTATTATTTATTATTATTGTACTTTCTTTATTATATACATGATTATGAATGTATATATATCTTGTAAGGCGTAATTGTACTGTGTGGTGTAACTGTTTTGTCTCTGTATATATAATATAATTATTAATATTTATATATATATATCTTATTTATATTTATATATATTTATATATATATAATATTTTATATATATAATATAATATATATTATCATATTATTATAGTTATATATTTTATATCCCTTATATTGATATACTATTTTTCAATAGATGTTATTGTATTATTTTGACTAGACTGCAATGTTCTTTTATCTTTTGTGTTGGATAAAAAGTTTTTCTTACGGAGAGTAAAATTTGGTCTTTCTGTGCGTCTCTGTGGAAATAGAATAGTATGAGTACATCTAAAGTCTTTCTTCAATCGTCACCGACCTCATCGACACAATAGAAAATTACAGTTGATTTTTGCGAAGTTCTCTCACACCAATAATAATTTATTTCTTAAACAATAAAAGACTAACAGTGGACAAACAAATTACGAGTACTTTAATTGATAAGCTGGATTACATTTCTTGGAAAAGAAAGTAAAGGTTATTTTTTAGAATCACTATTTTATATATTAGTAATGGCAGCATATTTTTTTCTACTCACGGATCCTCGTCATATCTCTTCTGTGTGATAAAAAATTTCTTTAGAGAAAAACTTGGTAATGATTTGTAGTTGTGTAAGATTTTTTTTTTTTGTTCTGGTGTAAGTGTACATGGGTCAAGTTAGTCAGAGAGATTTCGTGTAATTTATTTAGTTGTTGCATTTGTTTTGTGCGCTGAAATAAATGATTATTAAACGCAGTTAAAACAGGCAAGTTCTTAGAAACGTATCTATACTGATATTAGTCTATATATTTGGTTCTTTTTTTATCTCGTCAAATATCTCTTATTTATGTGTATATGTAAGTTGTGTAGTTGTATATATATATATTTTTTATATATATATCATTAATATTTATATATTATGTTATATTTATATATTAATATGTTATATATATTATATATTAATATATATATCATATATATTATATATTATTAGATCTATTCATTTTACTATTTGCAAGATATTACATATCAAAGAGTTAGCATTAAGGCAAAGAAAGGTGAGTTGAAGAAGAATGAAATCCAACTCTGTTCAGGAATATTTTGAATGAAAAAGTGATTTCGGTTTCAGAGATCTTAGAATACATTTGAGAGTTATAAAGTGATAGGAAGAAGATTCAGAGCAGTTATCACAGATTTTGTCATCTGATTTACTTATTTATACATTTTGTTTTTTTTTCTTCTCGAATTTTTTTTTTATTTTATTTTAAATATTTAATTTATGCACTTTTATTATAATAATAATTTGCATTGATAATTTATTTGATGGCATAATGTCCTCGATGGATTGATATAACAATTCAAGTGACTTGTGAAAGATTGTCCAGAGGAACTTTGGTTTCTTGGAAGTAAGAACATTACTGTAATTAGATCGATGTCTGCTTGTTGATTACTTTAGAGATTTTGGTTTATTTTGATTTTTTTTTTTTTTTTTTTTTTTGGTTTGTTGTTTTTTTTGTGTTGTTTTGTAAATAAACCATTTTGTGTTTGGTTCTCGTTGCTTGTTCTATTTTTGAAGTTTTTTCATTTGCATTTTGTTAGGAGTCGGTACGTTTTTTGTCATGATTCGTTTATTTGTTTTTTATTTTTTTGTCTGTTTGTTTTATTTGTTTCTTGTGTACGTCGTTATTTTTTCTGTCAACTTTTTGTGTCCGTTGGTTCCATTTCTGTATTCTTTTTAAAGTGTTTCTCAATTTTGTTTTATGGCCTTCTTGATCTGGAAGGAAAGATACCGTTGTTTTATTAAACTTCGAACGATAATACAGATTCTCCTACACTAGTGGTGGGGGGAACAACCGAGTATATTTCAACAGAATATGTCCTCTTCATAGTGTTTCAGAAAATTTCCGGAATATGTCCTAGAGCCCATATTAATATTGACATAAATAGATATTTGTATCCACTCGCTGTCCCAAATTCTCCGATTTGATAGGATACTCTATATGATTTACGAACTGTTGGCTGGGGAGTAGGAGGCCCAATTTGTCTAATTCAATGGTTGCTGCTATGTGAACTTTATTCGCTCTGGTTATCGGAAGGATCAGCATCAGATTCTTGTTACGACAAAGATGAGGGCTATATATCCGTTTTCCTTTCTCACAAAGAAGGTAATGTTTCAGCACTTATATTATCAACTCCGGAATTGTTTCAGGCTACTTCTTGGCTTCAGTTCAAGACTGATTTGTCGTTATGCCTGGACCTCCATTTATTCTAAGAGCTCTTTTTCGAGCAGACCTTTAAAGATTTAATATGAACGTGAGGCGTGGACTGCAAACACCATTCACCTCCTGAGTACCTTACATGAGACGTAAATAACTGAATACCCTCAGCCCAACTCTGTAACTCTTCTGAAAATCGTTGGCGCAAACCCTAACTCTACTGATTACCGTTGCCCGAACACCGTAAATCTTATTCTGACTATACGTATGGCCCAACGCCTAGCAACAGTTCCATGAGGATCTGATTGAGGATCTCCATTTCTAATTCGATACCACAACAGATTCAAAAATATTTGAGAAAAGCCAAGTATTAGACAGTGGTGAAGGTGCAGCGTCTTCGGGAAGACGTCTAATTTTAATAATGCTATTCCTGTTTAGACAGCTCAACACGAAAGGAATCAAGTTGATCCTTTTCTTCATCGTTCTCCTAAGTTAAAAATTCAACCTAAAAATGTTGCTTATTCTTTTTCTAAACCTCAGTCTCCGACTCCGAGACATCAAGATACACGAAGTAATGTATACTGCAAAACGTGTGAAAGAGTAGGTCACCACACGTCTCAATGTATATACGGATATTTTTGTTCCCTCTGTTCGCAAAAACATATGCGTGGTTCGCAGAGGAGATGCCAAAACACAGTTTGGAATCCTCATTCTTCTCAGAGTTTAAATCGTATTAAGGTAATCAAGCCTTCAGAATTAGAGAAATATTCTCAAAGTTAAGGAATAAATGTCGTTCCAAAAGTCTTCATTTTCTAAGGTCAACATGATTTTACACAAGCGCCAGGGCGGCCGTATCAGGCATTCACATGTATATTTTTGTCAGGATTCGTTCAAATCATGCAATCTAAGGTTAATATATATAACACTTTAGTGTAACTAGAGTAGTGCCGCAGGTATTTGGGTTCGGGTAGAGACGTCCCTCAAACTCCGGAGATAGAATGGTTAAGTATAGTCTCCGAGTTTTGCCAAAATACTGAACGTATATCACGTGTCCCAAGGTCAATGCAAATGGTTACCCAAATCGGTATTTTCATAATTCAAATGATAGATAGTTTTATAGTCAATATGTAAAGAGTCAGTGAGGTGAATTCAACGATGGAAGTTATCGAATTTTTTTGCAGTCTAAGACCGGAAATACTGTGCTGATGGAATACGCGCATATTTGTTTGTAGACCCATGCGCAAAATTTTTATGATAATTCTGCATTCCGCCCAGCGAACTATCGCATGAGTCCAATTCTTTTGTTAGTCATCATGACGATAATGATTACAACTCATTCTGTGATCTTAATTTCCTTCTCGTAGTCAGTTCGACTCGAAGTCGGCGATATTTCTCTGCATTCACTTTAATATATGCCGAGGAAAGATATTCAGGTAAAACTCAAATCTTCATTTTGGACCAGATTATGCTTCAAATTTTGTCTCGCATAGGAGCAATCTTTAAGTTTCCTCTGTAAGTAGAGAAAATCATTCGTACAATACTGTTTTCTACAAGTTCAACGTAAAAAGTCGTGAAAATGTTTTAATTTTCAAGGTCAGAATGTGCCTTCACATCATTTTGCAGATGCAAATAGTTTCCATATATCTTCCTGTAGTGATCCATATAATAGTATTTCCTCAAATATGGAATATAATATTGACGAAGATGACGTTTTAGAACGATCATATTATTTTCAAGGATCTGACGAAGCATCCAATTCCTCAGATCGGCAATATGAAGATAGTGAATATATGCAGGATTTTCAATAAAAGGTAGAAATCATCGGCCTTGTGATGTTCTAATCAACCTTGAAAAGGCACCCGCAGCGTTTGAAAGTAGTATAGTTTGTCAAGTCGATCCTTCTGAAAAGGAATATCTTTCTCATAAAACTTCGTTTCCTCGTACCGAGGTAAGTTATAGTACAACTCAAATAAATTTATGTGGCACCATGAAAGTATTTAAAGATTTTAAAACAGTTATAAGTAAGTGTGTAAACAAAAAGCTGACTTTAGTCGAATGTAAAATAAACTTCCTAAGTAGAAGTACTACTGACTTGTTTAGTAAGTCCTGTTTTCAGTATTCATCATTCACAAATACGTTTGCTTTAAATTATGATTTAGCTTACAGGTTTTATCGGTTTAATGATGTAGAGATAAAGCTTGCTAAGAGCCACATATCAGATCCCAATTTAAATTCCATTCCTAGTCTTTCACATAATGCCGATATTCATTGCATTCCAAAGAAAGATAGCGAAGTTATTGAGCTCTCTAAAGCTCGTAACAAACTCAGTCCGAGTAAAGTTTGTTATCAATATAAATTAAGGTTGGATCGAATCGATCAAAATAGTTTTAATTTTGTATATATTTTCTTTCGTAATCTTAGGTTAAATTTCTCGTACGGAAAGATAGTAGATAGTAGGATGAATCAACTTTGTCCTAGCCAGATAATTTCTTCTGAAGTTTGGTACGAGCACAGGTACCGAGGGTTCAATGAACCTTATGCAAGTTTCCATGTTTTTCAAAGAAATATAAAGGTAGGTAAGAATGAACCTTTCATAATTCACTTACGAGTGAATATAAGTAGTTTTTCTAATGACCAAAATCAAATTTTTGATCCTGGTATAGAAAAAGTTGATCCTGTTCTGTGTTCTAAATAGGTTAGCGACAATCGCATTTTTAAAAAGGAAAATCGGTAGGAAATTTTCCATTAATGTTTTTTTTTTTTTTGTTTGTTTTGTGTAAATATAGTTTACGTTCCAATAAGAGGGTTGAAATCTCTCTCAGTACTTCCCTATGCATGATCTCGATCATACTCTCTTTTTAATACGAGCTTCCTGTTCTTAATTCCTGTTTTCATAGTTTCTTTTGGGTGTTTTTCTCTGCATGCTTTTCCAAGGGATGTTCTTCGGGATATCTGATAAGTGGATTTGAAGTGTTTTAGTCATGCTTAATTATTTTTTTTTAGTAAATCAAATGCCCAAAGACTTGAAAATGCGATTATGGAGGGAAGGACTTTCATTTAATGTTTGAAGAGAGGAGTGTTGTTTTCTTTTATGTAATTTTTATATGTGTAAATTATGTATAATAGTTTTTTTCAAATGATTTAGGTTTTTGTTTTGTAAATAAATTGGGATGTAAATTATCATTACGTGGAAGAAATTTGATTACATAAATTTCATATTTTTTCGGGGGGGGGACCTTCTTTACCATAACTTTTAAGTATGGTTACGATTTTGTTTTATTTAAAAACATTTAGTGGAAGAATTTATGAGATTATTAAATTTTAAAAAGACTTTATGATTCGAGCAAGAATTTTGAGTTCCAATGGGAACGATGTGAAAATTTGCTTCCACAGAAAATTGAAAGCAAAGTGGCGAGGAGTAGAGCTTGGATTTCGGTGATGAGTAGCAGTGTTACAAGTGCGCGCTGTTTATAATATAAAAAGTGAGATTAAAATTTACCTGTGTATCATTTTAATGTGTTTTATATTTCTATAAAGTGACTGTGCTTATTTTTAAAGTTTATTTACAAAAGAATTTTGTGAAGAAAATTCTTTTAAAACAGGCAATTATTATATTTTTTTCTCTAATGATTTGAGATTTCTCGCAACGTAGTTTGCCTAGCCTTGCGAATAGGATCTGTATCATAGTATACATTTTATAAGGTTCCTATAATTCTATTTTGAAGATTTACATTGTCGTTCTATAAACACTGAAGAGTTAGATTTATTTATTTATATTTTTGTCTGCATGTGATATTCATTTTCACGAATAAATGTTATTTGTTCAAATTTAAAAGAAACAAGAAATATATTTTTACACTTTTAAAAGGTAAACGTTTTGATTAAACATTGAAATATTCTCTCACTTAGTAAACTTAGTGCGCATTTAGTCTTATTGTTTTAATTTGATAGCTCTCTACCCGTAGCTCTATTCAAATCCATTTGAAATCATTTTTAATTTGTAATAATCATTACTGAACAAACGCGAAGAAGCTATTTTTATCTGTCGTTTGTTTTAGAGAAATTAGCTTGTAATGTTTTTTTAGAAGATTTTTTGTTAATAAAATTAGTGATTACTTATTTTAAGAATATTATTTGACCAGTGCTAGCATATTTTTCCCCATATGTTCTCATTATATTTTATTAAACTGTAAGAATAGATGATAAATGGTAATAAAATTTATTATATTGAATCATTTATTATTATGTTTTGTTTAGTTGGATTAAAGTTAAATCTAAAATTTTATCTAATATTTTATTTCTTTTTTATAAAAGTAAAATTTTAACAACTTAGTAAACTACTTTCAGATTAAGGTGTCAACTTTTTTGATCAACTCATCTATTCCTTAATATTTACAAGTATTCCGAGGATTGGAATCTGAAATATAAAATAAAAAGACCAATTATTTGCTGCACTTCTAAGGGCGAATTAGATGCTACCATTAGGTCAAACACGAGTCAAGATTTAAAAAGTACAACCCAGCTAGAAGGAAAAAGGGTTGCAAATATATATATATATATATATATATATATATTTATATATATTATATATATTATATATTATATATATATATATATATATATATATATCCGTATATATATATATATATATATATATATATATATATATATAGTATATATATATATATATATATATATATATATATATATATATATATAATATATATATATATATATATATATAACTGATTATTTTTATATATTTTGAGTCATTTGACCAACCAAAAAATATTTTAAACAACTTCTGAAACAAAGCCAGTTATCTCAAATTTTTGAAGCTCCTCTAATTTAAAGTATAAATTATATTATTATAGAAAGTGTAAAAAGTGTTCATTTCTTTTTTCTTCCTGGGTAGTGTATATTATTTCATAGAAATATAAAAAAATATAGAAATATAGAAAGTGGCTATTATTCCATTAAAGCCTTTTATTTCTTTTTCTTCCTGGAAGTGTATATTGTTTCATTGAAACATAGAAATATAGATAAGTATAGAAATATAGAAAGCGCCTATTATTCCATTAAAGCTTTTATTTTGTAATCCGGACATTGATATTTTGATTTTTTATTTCGGAAAATCTAGGATGGATTTTATGCTAAGTAGATTATACAAAAGTTTCTATAGCTTTCGAGAAATTTCTTGTAATATAATTAATATGAGCACAGGTCTTAACTCCTCCAGTTCAGTATTGTTCTAGTTGCCTATTGAATAAAAGTCTGCATTTCCCTGGGGTAGCATCAAGTTGCTGCAAGCATTCGGCAATGCATTTTGCTGCATTTTACTCATTACTTATTGGAGGAATGACTTATTCTTTTATGAATATAAATTTATTTTGTACTTTTGAATAATGACATAGAGTGGAAAAGAGAGAGTCATGAAGTTTGGTATCCCAAGAAATTTGCAGGAACCAACTAGCCACTCAAGCATTTTTCAGTTTACCTTCCCAAATATCAGTCTGGCAAGAATCTTTTCCATCATCAATGGCCGCAGTACCACACTGTCTTGAACAATTGCCTTCAGAAGAGAGCAGCTTGTCAGAGGGGCAGTAATTCTTTGTAGATCCAGATTACAAGAGATAAACCCATACTATCGCAACCAAAAATTCCACAGAGACTTGGTGAGGAATCTTGTTCTTGCAAAGCACAATGCATAGCTTTTAAACCTCTGATCTCAAACAGAACATTATTAATACAGCTGAAAGGTCATTGAAGACTTCAAAAGGGTGTCATCCATGATAGATCTCCGAGGAGATTTTGCAAAGTGTTTCTGCTATGTTTACCCTTGAAACAGAAAGAACACCTGACGTACTACTACATCATGCTGACCTGCTAAGACTAGACCGAGTTTTCTGTGAGGAGAAACAACGTAAAGTGGGATCCAATGATGGATTTTAGAAAATGATGATGACACCATTTCACATCAAATTGACGTCTGCATAATGTATGTGATATCAAATCAGATTCGTGTGGCGAAGGTCGTTTGTTTGACTCCTAGAGAGAAGTTCTCTAGAGAGATTCCCATCCTCTATTAAGGTTAAAGATCAGTGAGTGTGAACATCTAAATTCGATAATTTACCACAGCTCTAGAAAAGAAGTTTAGAATTTTCAATAATTACCTTCAAGACTTTTTCCCCTAAGCTTTCTGAAATAAAGGTTAAGTTCAGGATCTTCATCGGACGGCAGAGACCCTGGAGTGAAAAGAATTTCCCAAGGATCTCATTAGGAAGGAGGAAACTTCTTAGGACAGATTTTTCTCAGTGGTTCGACACTTACTGAGCAGTCACAAGCCAAAAACTATGAGGTGCTAGTTGTAACTCTACTGAAGAACTTGGGCAAAATGGGCTACAGAATGTCCCTCAAGGTCATTTCTTTAGCGCTCATCTTGATAAACTAGAGCAGTGGTTCTCAACCTGTGGGGCGCGACCCCCAGGGGGGGCGCGAAAATTCTTAAAGGGGGGCGCGAAGAAAAGTGAAAATCGATATAGAAAACTTTATTGAAATAAATGAAAAACAAAAACTACATTCTGAGAGCAAAATAAAAAATGTAAATAAATCCTTATAATTTTAAATATCCATTATTATAATGATTACATAATTACGATAATTATTGCACAATTAATGAAAATTAAGGAAAAGAAAAAAACAAATACATTCTGAAAGAAAATAAAAAAGGTAAATAATAAAATTATTACGCTAAAAATTAAACATTTACCTTACAGCTTACATGTTAAATGTAAATCCAAAAATTAATTACTTCCTTGAGCCTGTCTTGCAGGGCAAAGCTTTTCATATGATGAAGATATATTAGAAATCGATACCCTTAGCTCTATTTCTATATTTAGCTGAGATCTATATTTTGCTTTTAAGACAGCCACTGCATAAAACCCTATTTTTGAAATGGCAAAAGTATGCGAAAAGCTCTTGACTTCAGTGCAGAGAATTCATTATGAACACCAGCCCGAAATTCAAATAGTGATTTAGAAGCAAATTCTGTTTTGATTTCACCGCTTGACGTGGTCTATAAATTGTTCTTCTTCCATAGAAAGACCTTTAGGAACGTTTTCAAAGGCGTTTCTAACCCACTGGTATTTTGCTAATATGTTGTCGTCATTTATAAAATAGTTTCTAAAATTTTTCCTCAGCATTGTTAAATGATTTTCAATAGTTGCTAATAATATAATATTATGTTGCTCTTCTGCCGTGTATGTTTTAACAAATTCATCAACATTGTAAACATTTCTAATTTTCTTTCTTTATTTTGGGTGTTCATAATTTCTAATTTTCTACAAAAAAAGTATTTATGTGTCACTCATCTGTCACTATGTGTATTTGTTTTTGAAGCTTAAGGGTTTATATATTTAGTTTTATCGATATGTCAATAAGTATTATTTCGCATCACAAATTGGTTCTCGAAAGTTGTTGATCTTTCGATTTTCCTTTTCCAGAAGTATTTAATCTTTCAAGGTCTTGGACTTCTGCCACCTGATATCCAACTTGTGTCACAGTAGAAGAGAAACTGAATGTTTTTGGCTCCATGTCCTTGGCTAGCGATGAAACGCTTGATTTTAAAAGGGTCTCATTTTTATGTGTTCAACACTGGTTGCACTGTGTTAATAATATTTAAATCAAGACTCAATTTCTTTTGAGAAGAGCTTCCTGTGAATCATGCAATGGTGTCCAGACACATTGTGAGATTTTTCCCTCATAAGCGCTTGCGCTCTGTTGAACCGTCCAGACATTGATCGAGCACCATCTGTGCAAATTCCGATACAATTTTTCCATTGTGTGTTTTATATAATCGTCCAACATTTTGAACAATTCAATTGCTGTGGTTTTTCTTCCTATTGGTTTGCAAAAACAATAGCTCTTCAACTGCTGATAATCCGTCACAAAATCGAACATAAGCAATTAAATGACAATCCTTGTTGCTATCTGTTGCCTCTTCAAGCTGAATTGAGAAAAGTTTGTCGCAAAGCTTCGACAAAAGTTGTTGCTCCATGTCTCCAGATATATCGCTAATCCGACGACCAACAGTATCATTTGATAGCGTTATGCAAAGTAGATTTTTGGCAAAATTACCTCCAAACATAGTTTCCACAATTTCAATTGCAGCTCGAAGAATAGGTTGTTCTCCAAAGGTGTGAAGTTTTACCTTGCTATTTTATAGCAACTTTGTAAGAAACTAGGAAAGCTTTTTCATTTAAAGACAAAGAATTTTGCATATTTAAAGTTCGCCATTCAAAAGATTTTTGTTTAACAATAAAAAATTCATGAGGTTTGTTAACATACTCCCTATGAAATGTTTCCAAATGCGGTTTAAGTATATATATTATATATATATAATATATATATATTTAAATATATATATACATACTGTATATATGCTATTTATTTATATTATTTTTATATCATATATATATATATATATAATATTTTTTTTTTTTATATATATATATATATATATATATATATATATATATATATATATATATATATATATATATATATATACATACTGTATTATAATATATATATATATTATATAGTATATATATTAATATATATATTATATTATATATATATATATATTATATTATATTATATATATATAATATATTTTATCGTATATTATAGTATATATATACACGAAATAATTGGAAGGGGGGCGCAACATACTTTGACATGGAAAAATGGGGCACAAATATAAAAAGTTGAGAACACGGGGGGGGGGGGGGGTTGAACTAAGAGGATAACAAGAATCATTTGTGGGGGGAATGTATACTTTTTCACGAGAATGTGCTGGATTTTAAAAGCTGTTATCAAGGAGGGTGTTTGAGATAGATGAGAGACTACATTTGGGGGGCTAGTTCGTGAAAGGGATTTACAGAATTTTCTTAAATCTGGAGAGAACTATTCACTTCTATATGTTATATAGTTATTTTTGTATATCGACTTTATAAGTTTTGTAAATTCATCCTTTTCAGTTGGGCATCAGGTAAATTTATATTACCAATGGATTTATAGAAAATCAAGTTTAAAGGTATAATAGCCAGTTTCTATAGTTTTTAGGCAAAACCAGACTACCCAATCTTAATACTTGTTACTTAATACTTAATAATATATCATAATGTAAATTACTATAATAATAATATTAGTAATTATTACGCTTTCCAGATATTGAGTTATCTTCCGAACTGTGAAGAGCTTGAGTTGAAATAAATCGGTCAATCCAATAAAGTCGATTTGACTTATTAAGAGGTTTCGTTCGAAATTGGTTAAGATCGGTTGAAGCAAAAGCCTTCAGGAGAGCTTCCCTTACGGCGAAAGAGAAATAAAGCTTTTGATCTCCAAAAAAAGTGCTTGTGGCACAAGAATATTCGCTGACTCCTTTCAGAGTTCGAAAAGTTACGAAAAAGACTTTTGTTATACTTTGTATTATTATCTTTCGTAGATGGTCTTGACATTGACTTCTCCATTGAAGAAGGAGGTTTGATGATAATTTGTTTACAATACGTACGACTATTGAACTCAATTCTATCTATCCATAATTTTATCTCATCAGTAGAGAGTTGAACTTTTTCTCCAACTTTTTTTACAATGGCAGATAAGTTGTCAATGAGCTCTCTTTTTCTTTTAATAAATTCTTCGTCTGAAATACGTCCTACACTTGTAAATCGATGGAAATTGGTTTTCATGTTTTAAACTTCGAAAGCAGTTGTTCCAGACAGATTTCTGCTTTTTCCTTGGTACATTTTTATTCCAGAAAGAGTGCTTTAAGATTCAAGTACGACAGGTTAACTGATCAGTTGAAAGAAAGAGATATAATCCATGTCTTTATATCTACATCGCCATTTTCCAAATTCTTTAGAAAATCTCTTTGGTCCGTATCAAAATTATTAGATTTGATTTCAGCAAATTTTATTAAATTCTTTCTATAGGTTTTTCACAGCAGTAAAGTTTAGTTAAAATATTTTGAAAACTTCTAATAATTTTCATAATAAGAATAATAAACTCAAATTGCTTCTTTGTTTCGTCGGGATCCATTGTTGACTGTTAAATGTTGAAGAGTATTTTTGAGCTATTTTTTATTTCTTTACTAGTCAAAGAATTCTCATAATAATTAAGAAATAATTTAATATGACCTGAATATTATATATAATTATATCATAGCTTGGGCTGCCGAACGATTTTCGCTATTCGGCTAATCGCTACGCCGCAATATATATCAATTCTTTATAGCATAGAGTCCGTAGCCGAAATTTTTTTTTAAAAAATAGTCATACAAGCCAAAGACGCACTGCATTTTTCCGCGCTATGTTTCGGTATGGAATTTTTTAATTAATTAAGTGAACCTATCGTTCTCCCTGAATGAAAAGTCACTTTCGAAAACGGTTTATATTGTATGAAAAGGCGTGGCATTTGTAGTGCATAAGTGTGTAATATATTTTAGTCTTAGTTCTATCTAATAGAATAAGATTGTCAAAAGCTAAAAGAAGAAAAGTGCAACCTGTTTTAAACACGCAGTTTTATTCAAAATTCCTTTGTGATGTTCTTGTCATGTTATTATTTTATTAATTAGGTATTATTATTATTGTTTCTAAGTAATTAAGTAATAATTATTATAATTACTAATTTACTGATTAGTAGTTACTAGTTACTAAGTAATTAATTACTAGTAAAATATATATATAACAATTAATAATATATATTAATATATATATATCAATTATATTATATATATATATATATATATTATTATATTAATATTATATATATATATATATATATATATAATATATATATATTATATTATATATATATATAATATATATATATATTAATTAGATTTATTAATTTATCAGATACTGAAATTTAATTAAATAATTTGTATAAAGTATAAACATAAAATTATTAAAATAATTAAATACATGGATAAGTTTGTGACTAGGACCAGAGGTGTTTCTGGAGACAGCTCAGCCGCTGCCAGTAGTAGCTTAAGGAGCAGCTCTCCCATTTTAAATGAGAGCTGTGACATGGACAGCCAAAGATCTCTTACTGATCCTGTCACTGTAACCCTTGATTGTGAGGAGACGAGGGATCCTGGAAACCAAGAGGGCAACGAGGATGCCGTCAAAGAGTTGAAAAGCTATTTGCTCACTCTTGAGAGGTAAGAAACTCGCCTCCATGCTATAGTAAAGACAGACTAAGGACTAAAGAGCATAGTAAAGAGTAAAGACTATAAAGTAACAAATTAATCTTTAAATTAAAATGCTGTAAATTTTTTTTGAATTTTTTCATCATTAAACATTTAAATATGAAATTACAATAGTCAAATTCAAAAAAATTAAAAACTTCTATTTATTTTAGTTTCTTCATCTTTGAAAAATTTTTGAGGACTGATGAGAAAGTTGATGGGGTGTCTCTTAGGAGTATTCACACTGGTGTTGCCAAGTGTAAACATCCTGCCTGCAAAGGGAAGAAGGGGCTTTCCTACAGCACCCAGCAAGGTCCCACCTCAAGCAGCATTACAAGCATGTAAGTTTAATAATTATTAATTAAATAATTTAGATAAGATCACAACAACTAACTGGTGTTGCTAGTTAATTAGTTATCAAGATTTAAACACTCTTGTATAAAGTCTTGATACTTTTTACAAATGTTATCAAAGAAAATTAAAAAATTTGTAATTATTTGTATTATTTTTATATACCAGATGCACAATGACCTTCTCTCTCACCTCTCTGCAGCCATTGAAGGGCTTAGCAAGCGCGGTCGCTCCAGTTCAAGGGAGAGTGAGTCTCGCAAGCGTCAGATGTCTCTGGATGAGAGCTTCAGGTCAAAGTTCAGCCAGCAGAGAGCAAGACAAGGTTAATTCAAGGTAAAATTAGACATACATATTCAGTTATTTTAATTGAACTCAATTTTTTTAAATAGGTATATGAGCGACTTAGCCTTAGTGTTTTAAAAATATTTTATTAAAAATTTAAAATATATGATTTTTACTTATTACTTTTTTCATCATTAGGTGGTTCATTCATTCAATGTATGCAAGGATTTAGCTGATGATCTTACACGAAGAGATTTTTACTCATTATCCCGAGTTTCATCCACTAGAGGATTTGAGGCAGGGATATTGAATAAGCTGATGCAAAGGGGAAACTGCGACTGGATAAACACCTCTTCAACAGAAGTTGGTTGGCCATACGGCCGCAGTTGGACCGCCACATAGGTCTTCTTGGAATGACAGCACCTGGATTGACAGGGTCAACCTCAAAAGGTGCCATCTTTGGCGGTCAGGGAGGTGAAAGTAAGAAAATTAAAAGTTAAATTCGTCATTTTATACCTTAGTCTATACCATAAGAAATATGAGGGTAATATTATTTAATTTACAGACTAAAACAATAAAATTATTGTTTTAGGAAGGCAAACTCACAGTTACTGGGGAACTATCCAGAGATTCATCATGATTTAGCATCCACGGTAATGGTTGATGCCACTACGGACAATGGCACCAACTACGTGGCAGCCTTCAACGCCTTTGGTGAGTCCAACCAGGACCAGGAGAACCTTCCTATGGACCCTGATTATCCTGACTTGGAGATTGTGGATCTCCAGGAGCTCCTGAGGGCTGAGGGTGACAACCCAAGTCTGCCGCCTCAACACTGCTGCAGGTACTTAGAATTCGCGAAAACTAGTGCTATGCTACTAATATATTTAAATAATTTTAAGTAATAAGTATTAACAAAAAGATTTGTCATTTAAGATTTAACTAATAACTTTGAATTTCTTGAATTAAATATCTTATGTTTTCAGTGCACACACTCAATCTTTGCCGACACAGATTAGTGAGTGATATAAGGGCTGGAGCAAGGGGGCCACAGTGGAAGGGACATAGTAAGATCCAGGCTGTGGGACTTCAAGAACAGGTGCCCAGTGTGGCAACAGATCAAGATTGTCGCCAAAAGATGAAGACTCGTGGTGACAAGGTAGTAGTTTATAATTAAAAGAATTTTGCGTAAGAATGTTGCGATTAATTATAGACAGTTCATTTTTATTAAGTTTTGATTTTTATAAAGTTATATTTATTTTCTGCGATGGAATCCTATATGATAGTGTGATGGTCTTCTGGCAGGTTTTAAGGGTGAAAACAAATGGATGCATACCATCTCATAGGCAGCCAAGGGAGGTTCCACTTAAGAGGTGTCTTCGAGGTAACTTATAAAGAAGTTTAAAGTAGCCAGTGATGAGGGAGGCATTTATTTTAAATTTAATAAAATCTTAATTCTTAATATTTTTAACCCCCTCCATTAATTCCTGTTCTGTACCTGTACCATCGCTCTTGCTTGCCCAACACTCATATCGCTACTTCGTAAACAATCTCTAACTGAATATATCCACCTTTTTTTCCGGTCGTCCGACAGGCAAAACACTCTCACATTTGCTCTTATACACTTTCTTAACCAATATGGTGTTCTCCACCTTCTCCACATGTCCAAACCCTTACAAAATCCTCATCAAATTTGGCAGTCTTTTCCCTTACCCGCAAGACACGCTTCCATCATAACAATCTCTCTAACTGCCAGAACGCCTCAGATTGTCCATCTGTACACCTATATTGATCTATTCGCCTATTTCGATACAGATATCTGTTCGTGCTCCGTTTTTTTTAATAATCAATTATGCTTACGTAACTAAGCAATATATTATTTTTCCCTCTTTCAGGTCATGAACGAGTACACATTGGTCATGCAGCCTGTGGCGCAGTCTTGATATGCTTCAGGGGGAGAAAAGGGCATACATGGGCACGCTCCTACCATTTGGTTGATGAAGAAGCCTTGAGGGAAGAGTGACAATATTCATCTTGTGTAGCATAGGCCACTAGTAAGGCCTCCTCAGTTGGCTATGGAAGAGGTTGGCCACTCTTTTCAGAATAGGGTCTCCTTATGGCACTGCCCTTCATCCCCTCCTTCACCCTTAAGCCTAGAAAGGCTTGGACCTGATGGTGGAGGAGATCGGGGACAGGATTACCCGGAAGATAGGGGACTCCATCAAACCCACTGAGAAACAGCAGCAGCGTCAGCTTGGCCAGCACAGAAAAAGAACCCCACAATTCAGACGCATTCCTATTCAGTAAATTGTTTTCTAGAGTATTGGTACGCAGAGCAAGCCAGCAACAGGATGTGGAAATTGTCATACGAAAGTCCATGGAGGAGTGGGTGCCCTCTCAAGAAGATCCGAGCTGTTCCTGATCCAGCATAGGGAGATATGGATAGATCTATTTATGAAATATTACCCCATGTCCTAGTTTCAGCAGCTGTGGAGGGTGCTTCAGCGCGGGTGGGGACATCCTCAGGGCCAAGAGATCGTCCTTGAAGGAGGAAAGGTTTGAGGTCCGCTTTTCCTCAAGGAAATATGGACCTCCTGCAGGAAGTGATTAGCCAGGAGGACATGGAAGAGGAGGAAGAGAATATAGCTATGAAATTTTTAACTATTTATGTAGTTAACATTAATAAAAAAATTAAATAATCTATCATATAATTATAAAGGTTTAAATGTAAAGGCATGCTTTCGTTATCGCGCAAAAGTTTACTTTTGTATTTAACGGTTATGGTAGGATAGCCGAATAGCGCATAGTTATGCCCATGAAGGTTTTCAAAAATGCAGTAGGATACGCCGAACGACGCACTAGTTGGTGGCAAAGCGAATAGCCGATGAACGGACTCGAAAAATTGCCGCGCCAGCTCTGATATATTATAGTTATATATATTATATTATATATATATATATATATTATTATATATAATATATATATATATATATATATATATATATATATATAATATATATATATATATAGTATATCCTTCCTCCTATCCCAGATGAGGTGAGTCGTAGCACACCCGAAACAGAAAAGTAATAGAAGTAAATGACGCAAGTACTGTAACCTTTATACCCAAAGTGAGAAATCGTCGGAATCAGAAAAATCTACCCTGAGTATCTTCACAACACAGTGAAGGATCCTCACTGTAGTATCTAGTCAATGTAAGGTTCATTCCCTGGACAAAGCACACAACCTCCCTACAAACGCATTCACGTCCTGTTAATGCACTGCTTCTCCTTTGCCAACTCACATTCTTCTTCAGGCATTCTTTACTGATCAATCCTTTTTCCTTCGTCTCCCAGCCGTTCAATTCCCAACACACTCACCACTATATATATCCGCTTAACCAACCGACTATCATCCATTCGTGTAGGGCACGAAACGATTGCAGGGGTGGTCCAACGGTACCAGGAAACCTTGAAACATGATCGCCGGCGAGGACAAGGTAGCTGGGCCACGACCCGTGGAAGAACGATTTAATACGTCTTGCGTGCATTACGGGAGCGTCACACCACGGCACGACCATATCTTACAGCCTGGGAGGTAAAAGCCCCAGGGTGATGACAATACGTGGCGTCAACGCCCTTGCGGATAATAATTACCGGCTCGGAGGCATGTCATAGGTCACCGCCACACGGCAATCGAAGAGGCGCAACGGGCATTGCCCGAGAACACATCCATTGGATGGTCGACGATTGGGCAAAGGTGCTCTTTACGGACGAGTCGAGAGTGTGTTTGTACTCGTCGGACAGGCGTGCTAGAGTATGCCGACGAACCGCGGAGGATCAGAATGAGTACGGTTGAAGATTTTTTTGAAAGGAAGTAATTGGAGGAAGAACAAGGATAGATTTGGGTAGGAATTTTTACACAGTTGTGAGATGTGGGTGGGTAGAGGGAGAATATGAAGTGTGTGTGTTGTCTTGTCTTCTTGGATTAGTGTAGAAAGTGTTCTTTTGCTTTATGGGAGATTTATTATGATGTGGTGTGGAGGATTTTTACGAAAAGTTGAAGAATTGGTGAATTCGGATGCAAGTGGAAGGGGGGGAACAATCGCTGAGTGCTCTACAAGGAAAAAGAGATAAGTGCATTTTAGTGTTTAGAGAGGGGGAAGAGAACCAGTGAATATAATTTTGGAAGTAGGTTTTCTGTAGATTGAGAATTGTATGTGATTATGAGGGGACAAGGTCAAGAGAGTATCTAAAAAAGGAAGGAAGGGAGTTGTTGTTGGCAAGCTCAAAGGTGAATTTAATGTTAGGGTGGATGTTGTTGATATGGTTGAGAATATCGTTTGGATTGATGTTGACAGGAATGGCTGCGAAAATGTCGTCAACATATCGGAACCAAGAGGAATTATTAAGAAGAGAATGGGGAAGAATATGATAGTTTCCAAGAGTCTCATAAGATGTTTGCAATAGATGGAAGAGAGGGGAGATCCCATGCTTAAACCATTGTTTTGATTAAAGTAAGTGTTGTTGAACTGGAAATAGTTGTGCTCAAGGATAAGGAGAATAAGTTGTTTAATGAGGGGGAGGGTAGAAAGGTTAATGTTGTTCAGAAATGACGCGTTCGAGAAGAGATATTTCAATATGGTCTAATGGGTTTGAACCTTACCCTGAGATGGTACTCAGGTGTTACCTCGAGACCCGATTATGGTAAAATGATGGGTTTCTTTAGGAATCGGGTTATCGGAGGTAAGACTCTGAGTACAATCTCAGAGTAAGGGTTCAAACCACTTAGGACCTTTGAAATATACAATAATTGTTGCGTTATTGGACAACTCTTTGAAATATCTATTATGTCAGTTAAAAATTTACCAGTTGCCCTGAACCGAGTGTTGGCGGGGAGGCCCGTCGGAGGTTAGGTGTCCAAGACACGCCTTGCTCCTCTTGGAAGCTAAGTTTCAGAGGTAAAATTGATGGGTTTCCTTTTAGCCAATCGTGGTCTGAGGTAACACTCTGGAGTACCATCTCAAGGGTAAGGGTTCAAACCCACTTAGGATCCATTTCAAATTACAAATAATTGTTGTGTTTTTGCTTGAAACATCTTTGAATATCTATTATGTTCCGGTTAAAAAATTACCCAGTGTTGGCCCTGACCCGAGTGTTGGCGGGGAGGCCGTCGGAGGTTAGGTGTTCCAAGACACGCCTTTCGCTCTCTTGGGAAGCTAAGCTTTCAGAGGTAAAATGATGGTTCTTTTAGCAATCGTGGTCTCGTGTAGCACTCTGGAGTGACATCTCAAGGGTAGGTTCACGACACGTTAGGACCATTTCGAAATATAGCAAATAATTGTTGCATTATGCACAAACATCTTTGAATATATATATTATTATATATATATATATAATAATATTTATGTAAATATTATATATATATATATATAAATATATATATTATATATATATATATTATATTTATATATATATATATTATAATAATTTATATCTTTAGGGGTGCACCAGAACTGAAATTTTCGGTTCCGGCTGGAACCGTAGGCGGAATCACAAAAAAAATTCCAGCCGACCGGAATTTCTAATGAACTTTCCTAACTTATAAGAAATGTCAAAAATAAATTCTAACTAACTTCATATAAAATCATATTATATATAATATATATAATATATAAATATATTATATATATATATTATATATATATATATATTATATATATTATATATATATATTTTATAATATATATTATTAATTATATATATATATATCAATATATTAAGTAGGGTTGGGATTAAAAAAACTGTTCGTTTTTTTTAAAAAAAAACAACGTTTTTTTAAAAAAAAAGATGAGATATTGTTTTTGTTTTTTTTGTTTTTTTTTTAACTCACTTTTTTTTCATATATATCAAGTCTTTTTAGGGTATTTAGCATTAAAATACAGTAATACAATATGTTAAAGAGGTAATATATAAAGTAGATTTTAGTACTTAGTAAAGTTTTATTTGTGCTCTAGGGCATATAATTATTACATTTCACATGATCTGATTATTATTATTATTATTATTTTATTTTATTATTTATTTATTTTTTTTTTTTTTTTTTATTCTTAAATATTATATATATATATATATATATATATATTATATATATATATATATATATATATATATATATATATATATATATATATATATATTATATATATATATATTATATATATAATTATATTTTTTTATATATTACGTATTATATATATATATAATATTATTATTATATATATATATATATATATATATATATATATATATATATAATTAATTATTTATATATATTAAAGCTCAGCTTGAAAGCCCAGCC
>JABUQX010009080.1:0-2500 GCA_015478945.1 Trachelipus rathkii
TTTCCAGATACTGAGATCCTGCATTGCCACAAGACTCTTCTCTTAAGCTGGAGGGCTCCAACTCCTGGGATAGAGAAGAGACTTACTTCTGTGATGTCTCTCAGGATTCTCCTCGTCCTTTTGTACCAGCATCGTTCCTAAGGCTGTCTTCCTCAATCTTCACTCGGTTTCCCACCCTGGCATGGAGGCTTCACGCAAACTGGTTGCTGCCGATTTGTGTGGCCCTTGATAACAGGTGCTGAATGCGACGTAGCAACCTTGGGTCGCACTTGTTTCCCCTGCCAGCGTTTCTTAAGCGTCCACCATACACCAAGGTCGCCGCTAGGCACTTTTCTTACCGCCTGGTGCTCGCTTTGAAAGTGTCCACATCGACATCGTTGGCCCTCCTTGCCTCCCTTCCTCGAGGTAAGAAATACATTCTTACGTGATATAGATCGGTTCACACGTTGGACCGAGGTCCTTCTTTCTGTCAGCCACGCGGAATCTTAGCTAAAAGCTTTCTTGGCTCATGGACGCCGCTTTGGTGTGGCCGCCGCTGTTCTGTCACAACGAACCAAGGTAGACCTTTTGAATCCTTCTTATGGAGAGATTTGATGAATCTTCTTGGTTCAGAGAAGAATTCACACGACTTCTTTCCAATCCCAAAAGCGAAGGCATTGTTGAACGATTTCCCCGTCAGCTACAAGGCTTTCCTTCTAGCTCAGCCGCCCCCCCCAATCCGGAAAAAATCTGGACTGACGCTTCCCCTTGTAATGCTTTGGGCATTCGTTCTGGGCTGTTAAAGAGGTCGCACTGTTCGGCTGCTGAATTTAGTGTGATGGTTCTCTCTTCGTCTCCCGGTGATTTCTTTTTCACAGTCTGCTCCTCGCTCTACAGCCGACCCGGCTTGCTTATATTATCCGCTTGAGGGCGCTTGGTTCCTCGTGGAGACCGACTCTTCTCGTCCACAAAAGGTGGGCATTCCTAGATATCCCTAAGACCTTTACTTCCCTGCACTCATGTGGTTCGTTTCGACATGACTCCCCACACGGCACCGCTTTCTCAAACCTAAGTACGATTGGACCTTTTCTATAATTACTTAGGAGGAGAGAATTCTTTACGATGCAACTCCCACAGCACAGAAGTCGTTTCAATCAACCGCCTTAAGCCTGCTTTCTTCGACGTGCGAATCCTTCTTGTTCTGCGACCTGCGCTTTACCTATTTGTTTCAATTTTCTCCCTTTCAAACCTCGCTATTTTAACGTTCCTTATCGCTCCTCCTGCATCTCTTCCTCCTTCTTCTCCTCCCTCCTGCCTCCTTTCCTCTGCCCTTTTCCATGTCCTCTTCCTTATCTCCATCCCCCTCCGTTCTCCCAGCCAACAGCGACAATACGACCGGCTCAGCTCCACGATCATATATCTTTATTATACTTTCTCTATTTTCTCTATAATTTTCAAAATCATTAACATAAATGTTCTAATAAATTATATTTAAATAATGTAAATGTTTAGCTTATAGAATTAATTAATATAATAATTAATAATATAATAATTAATAATAATATAATATCTAATAATAATAATAATAATAATAATAAAATAATATTAATTATAATAATAATAATAATAATAAAATAAATAATAATAATAATAATAATAATAATAATAATAATAAAATAATTATTATTATCTTATTATTATTATTATTATTATTATTATATTATATTATTTTATTATTATTTTATTATTTATATTATTTATTATTTATTTTATTATTATTAATATAATTATTTTATTAATTATTATTTATTATGATATTATTATTTATTATTTATTATTATTATTATTTATTATTATTTGATGAATAATTATTATCGTTACGATATCAAACTTTAATAAGCTCTTTTGAAAACATACGAAGTTTTATATATATATATATATATATATATATATATATATATATATATATATATTATAATTATATATATATATATTATATATATATATATATATTATTTATATATATATATATATATATACTATTATATAATATATTATATATACTAATATAGTATATATGATATATATATATATATATATATATATTTATATATTATATATATCATTATATTATATATATAAGAAAATTGGAAATAATGTTTTATTTACAAAAGAATTTAGTATAATAAATTAAAAGATAGCAATGCTTGATTTTAAAGGTGTTCGATGAAGATGACGTTGATGTTTGGATCAAGCAAGTTTGGTCGGTGTTTTACTTGCCTTATTTTTCCACACTGCTGAAAAAGCAAGAGGTTTGTTGATGTTATTTATTATTATTATTATTATATTATATTATTATTATTATTATTATTATTATATTATTTTTTTATTATTTTATTAATTATTATTATGTTATTATTATATTATTATATTATTTATTAGTGGTAGTAGTAGTAGTAGTAGTAGTAGTAGTAGTTAGTAGTAGTAGTAGTTAGGAGTAAAAGTAGGATGATAGTAGAAG